>JAJLRB010001488.1:0-58921 GCA_020976825.1 Odocoileus hemionus | reverse complement strand
GAGATGAGGCCTGCTGCCCCTGCATTGACTCCAGAGCCATCCCCCGTTCCCCATCAAACAGACCTGAGGCTTGACTCCCTTTAGGCAACTCCAGAGGTTCCCCGAGAACAACGGTCAAAGTCTAGAGGAATACCAAGTTCAGCAGAGCAACTCGAGGACTGCTCCATGACCCTAAATTGCCTCGAGATGAGAGCTGAATCCCTGGCTTAGACTCAAGGCGTAGGCCCACTTTCCACAAGCCCCTCAAGAGGAGTCTTCTCTCAGCAATAGGTATGAGGGAGGGACCCTGAGCTTGCTGCCTCAATGGGTATATACACCGAGAATCCCTGACTCGAAAGGAGGCCGGGTTTCCTTGCAGTGGCTTGAATAGAGTCTAGTCTTTCATCTCACAAGGTGAAGGGATGTCTGCACCACCTGTGGAGTCCCTTGAGAAAGCCCTAGGTCCCCGACTCCTTTCGACGGAATGCCTCACATGCCTCTGATACCTCGAGAGGCACGCAGAGCTCACTGCTTCAAAATTTGACGGAGCCTGACTCCTCTTGAACATGGACAGGAATCCCAGTATACCTGTGGCTACTGGAAAGGGACCCAGGGTCTCCCGACTTACCTCGAGAAGCGTCCCTTTTGCCATGCCAAGCCTCGAAGAGACTCCTGAGGTGTCCCTCGTAACTCGACAGGAGTCCTGACTTTCTTAAATAAACACGAGGGTTGAAGGGCCATCCCCGCAGTAAGTCGAGAATGTACCCCAGGTCCCCGCCGCAACTCGAGAAAAACCATGAGACTTCCCCCTCAAGCGAGATGAGGCCAGATTCCCCTGCATTGCATGCAGAGCAATTCCGTGAGCCCCCTGAAACATGTCAGGAGCCTCGATTTGCTTGATGGATGTCGAGACATTCCGCAAAAACACTGTCACAAGTAGAGAGGGACCCTGAGGTCACACCAGCATCGCGAAGGAGCTCCATGGGCCCCAAATCAACTCGAGATGAGGCCCGCTTCCCCTGCATTGACTCCAGAGCCATCCCCCGTTCCCCATCAAACACGACCTGAGGCTTGACTCCCTTTAGGCAACTCCAGAGGTTCCCCGAGAACAACGGGCCAAGTCTAGAGGAATACCAAGTTCAGCAGAGCAACTCGAGGATGCTCCGTGTACCCCAAATTGCCTCGAGATGAGAGCTGATTCCCTGGCTTAGACTCAAGACGTAGGCCAACTTTCCACAAGCCCCTCAAGAGGAGGCTTCTCTCAGCAATAGGTATGAGGGAGGGACCCTGAGATTGCTGCCTCAATGGGCATATACACCGAGAAGCCCTGACTCGAAAGGAGGCCGGGTTTCCTTGCAGTGGCTTGAATACAGTCTAGTCTTTCATCTCACAAGGTGAAGGGTTGTCTGCACCACCTGTGGAGTCCCTAGAGAAAGCCCTAGGTCCCCGACTCCTTTCGACGGAATGCCTCACATGCCTCTGACACTTCGAGAGGCACGCAGAGCTCACTGCTTCAAAATTTGACGGAGCCTGACTCCTCTGAAACATTGACTGGAATCCCAGTATCCCTGTGCCTACTGGAAAGGGACCCTGGGTCTCCCGACTCACCTCGAGAAGCGTCCCTTTTGCCCTGCCAAGCCTCAAAGTGACTCCTGAGGTGTCCGTCGTAACTCGACAGGAGTCCTGACTTCGTTGAACAAACACGAGGGTTGAAGGGCCATCCCCGCCATAAGTCGAGAATGTACCCCATGTCCCCGCCGCAACTCGAGAAAAATGATGAGTCTTCCCCCTCCAAGCGAGATGAGGCCCGATTCCCCTGCACTGCATGCAGAGCAATTCCGAGAGCCCCCTGAAACATGTCAGGAGCCTCGACATGCTTGAAGGATATCGAGACAATTCGCAAAAACACTGTCACAAGTAGAGAGGGACCCTGAGGTCACACCAGCATCGCGAAGGAGCTCCATGGGCCCCAAATCAACTCGAGATGAGGCCCGCTTCCCCTGCATTGACTCCAGAGCCATCCCCCGTTCCCCATCAAACACGACCTGAGGCTTGACTCCTTTAGGCAACTCCAGAGGTTCCCCGAGAACAACGGGCCAAGTCTAGAGGAATACCAAGTTCAGCAGAGCAACTCGAGGACTGCTCCGTGTACCCCAAATTGCCTCGAGATGAGAGCTGATTCCCTGGCTTAGACTCAAGACATAGGCCAACTTTCCACAAGCCCCTCAAGAGGAGGCTTCTCTCAGCAATAGGTATGAGGGAGGGACCCTGAGATTGCTGCCTCAATGGGCATATACACCGAGAAGCCCTGACTCGAAAGGAGGCCGGCTTTCCTTGCAGTGGCTTGAATACAGTCTAGTCTTTCATCTCACAAGGTGAAGGGATGTCTGCACCACCTGTGGAGTCCCTAGAGAAAGCCCTAGGTCCCCGACTCCTTTCGACGGAATGCCTCACATGCCTCTGATACCTCGAGAGGCACGCAGAGCTCACTGCTTCAAAATTTGACGGAGCCTGACTCCTCTTGAACATGGACAGGAATCCCAGTATACCTGTGGCTACTGGAAAGGGATCCAGGGTCTCCCGACTTCACCTCGAGAAGCGTCCCTTTTGCCATGTCAAGCCTCGAAAAGACTCCTGAGGTGTCCCTCGTAACTCGACAGGAGTCCTGACTTTCTTAAATAAACACGAGTGTTGAAGGGCCATCCCCACAGTAAGTCGAGAATGTACCCCAGGTCCCCGCCGCAACTCGAGAAAAACCATGAGACTTCCCCCTCCAAGCGAGATGAGGCCCGATTCCCCTGCACTGCATGCAGAGCAATTCCGTGAGCCCCCTGAAACATGTCAGGAGCCTCGATTTGCTTGATGGATGTCGAGAAAATCCGCAAAAACACTGTCACAAGTAGAGAGGGACCCTGAGGTCACACCAGCATCGCGAAGGAGCTCCATGGGCCCCAAATCAACTCGAGATGAGGCCCGCTTCCCCTGCATTGACTCCAGAGCCATCCCCCGTTCCCCATCAAACACGACCTGAGGCTTGACTCCCTTTAGGCAACTCCAGAGGTTCCCCGAGAACAACGGGCCAAGTCTAGAGGAATACCAAGTTCAGCAGAGCAACTCGAGGAATGCTCCGTGTACCCCAAATTGCCTCGAGATGAGAGCTGATTCCCTGGCTTAGACTCAAGACGTAGGCCAACTTTCCACAAGCCCCTCAAGAGGAGGCTTCTCTCAGCAATAGGTATGAGGGAGGGACCCTGAGATTGCTGCCTCAATGGGCATATACACCGAGAAGCCCTGACTCGAAAGGAGGCCGGGTTTCCTTGCAGTGGCTTGAATACAGTCTAGTCTTTCATCTCACAAGGTGAAGGGATGTCTGCACCACCTGTGGAGTCCCTAGAGAAAGCCCTAGGTCCCCGACTCCTTTCGACGGAATGCCTCACATGCCTCTGACACCTCGAGAGGCACGCAGAGCTCACTGCTTCAAAATTTGACGGAGCCTGACTCCTCTTGAACATGGACAGGAATCGGTTGAAGGGCCATCCCGCCGTAAGTCGAGAATGTACCCAGGTCCCCGCCGCAACTCGAGAAAAACCATGAGACTTCCCCCTCCAAGCGAGATGAGGCCCGATTCCCCTGCACTGCATGCAGAGCAATTCCGTGAGCCCCCTGAAACATGTCAGGAGCCTCCTTTTGCTTGATGGATGTCGAGACAATCCGCAAAAACACTGTCACAAGTAGAGAGGGACCCTGAGGTCACACCAGCATCGCGAAGGAGCTCCATGGGCCCCAAATCAACTCGAGATGAGGCCCGCTTCCCCTGCATTGACTCCAGAGCCATCCCCCGTTCCCCATCAAACACGACCTGAGGCTTGACTCCCTTTAGGCAACTCCAGAGGTTCCCCGAGAACAACGGGCCAAGTCTAGAGGAATACCAAGTTCAGCAGAGCAACTCGAGGAATGCTCCATGTACCCCAAATTGCCTCGAGATGAGAGCTGATTCCCTGGCTTAGACTCAAGACGTAGGCCAACTTTCCACAAGCCCCTCAAGAGGAGGCTTCTCTCAGCAATAGGTATGAGGGAGGGACCCTGAGATTGCTGCCTCAATGGGCATATACACCGAGAAGCCCTGACTCGAAAGGAGGCCGGGTTTCCTTGCAGTGGCTTGAATACAGTCTAGTCTTTCATCTCACAAGGTGAAGGGATGTCTGCACCACCTGTGGAGTCCCTAGAGAAAGCCCTAGGTCCCCGACTCCTTTCGACGGAATGCCTCACATGCCTCTGACACCTCGAGAGGCACGCAGAGCTCACTGCTTCAAAATTTGACGGAGCCTGACTCCTCTTGAACATTGACAGGAATCCCAGTATCCCTGTGGCTACTGGAAAGGGACCCTGGGTCTCCCGACTCACCTCGAGAAGCGTCCCTTTTGCCCTGCCAAGCCTCGAAGAGACTCCTGAGGTGTCCCTCGTAACTCGACAGGAGTCCTGACTTCCTTGAACAAACACGAGGTTTGAAGGGCCATCCCCGCCGTAAGTCGAGAATGTACCCCAGGTCCCCGCCGCAACTCGAGAAAAACCATGAGACTTCCCCCTAAAAGCGAGATGAGGCCCGATTCCCCTGCACTGCATGCAGAGCAATTTCGTGAGCCCCCTGAAACATGTCAGGAGCCTCGACATGCTTGATGGATGTCGAGACAATCCGCAAAAACACTGTCACAAGTAGAGAGGGACCCTGAGGTCACACCAGCATCGCGAAGGAGCTCCATGGGCCCCAAATCAACTCGAGATGAGGCCCGCTTCCCCTGCATTGACTCCAGAGCCATCCCCCGTTCCCCATCAAACACGACCTGAGGCTTGACTCCCTTTAGGCAACTCCAGAGGTTCCCCCGGAACAACGGGCCAAGTCTAGAGGAATACCAAGTTCAGCAGAGCAACTCGAGGACTGCTCCGTGTACCCCAAATTGCCTCGAGATGAGAGCTGATTCCCTGGCTTAGACTCAAGACGTAGGCCAACTTTCCACAAGCCCCTCAAGAGGAGGCTTCTCTCAGCAATAGGTATGAGGGAGGGACCCTGAGATTGCTGCCTCAATGGGCATATACACCGAAAAGCCCTGACTCGAAAGGAGGCCGGGTTTCCTTGCAGTGGCTTGAATACAGTCTAGTCTTTCATCTCACAAGGTGAAGGGATGTCTGCACCACCTGTGGAGTCCCTAGAGAAAGCCCTAGGTCCCCGACTCCTTTCGACGGAATGCCTCACATGCCTCTGACACCTCGAGAGGCACGCAGAGCTCACTGCTTCAAAATTTGACGGAGCCTGACTCCTCTTGAACATGGACAGGAATCCCAGTATCCCTGTGGCTACTGGAAAGGGACCCTGGGTCTCCCGACTCACCTCGAGAAGCGTCCCTTTTGCCCTGCCAAGCCTCGAAGAGACTCCTGAGGTGTCCCTCGTAACTCGACAGGAGTCCTGACTTCGTTGAACAAACACGAGGGTTGAAGGGCCATCCCCGCCGTAAGTCGAGAATGTACCCAGGTCCCCGCCGCAACTCGAGAAAAACCATGAGACTTCCCCCTCCAAGCGAGATGAGGCCCGATTCCCCTGCACTGCATGCAGAGCAATTCCGTGAGCCCCCTGAAACATGTCAGGAGCCTCGACTTGCTTGATGGATGTCGAGAAAATCCGCAAAAACACTGTCACAAGTAGAGAGGGACCCTGAGGTCACACCAGCATCGCGAAGGAGCTCCATGGGCCCCAAATCAACTCGAGATGAGGCCCGCTTCCCCTGCATTGACTCCAGAGCCATCCCCCGTTCCCCATCAAACACGACCTGAGGCTTGACTCCCTTTAGGCAACTCCAGAGGTTCCCCGAGAACAACGGCCAAGTCTAGAGGAATACCAAGTTCAGCAGAGCAACTCGAGGACTGCTCCGTGTACCCCAAATTGCCTCGAGATGAGAGCTGATTCCCTGGCTTAGACTCAAGACGTAGGCCAACTTTCCACAAGCCCCTCAAGAGGAGGCTTCTCTCAGCAATAGGTATGAGGGAGGGACCCTGAGATTGCTGCCTCAATGGGCATATACACCGAGAAGCCCTGACTCGAAAGGAGGCCGGGTTTCCTTGCAGTGGCTTGAATACAGTCTAGTCTTTCATCTCACAAGGTGAAGGGATGTCTGCACCACCTGTGGAGTCCCTAGAGAAAGCCCTAGGTCCCCGACTCCTTTCGACGGAATGCCTCACATGCCTCTGACACCTCGAGAGGCACGCAGAGCTCACTGCTTCAAAATTTGACGGAGCCTGACTCCTCTTGAACATGGACAGGAATCCCAGTATCCCTGTGGCTACTGGAAAGGGACCCTGGGTCTCCCGACTCACCTCGAGAAGCGTCCCTTTTGCCCTGCCAAGCCTCGAAGAGACTCCTGAGGTGTCCCTCGTAACTCGACAGGAGTCCTGACTTCGTTGAACAAACACGAGGGTTGAAGGGCCATCCCCGCCGTAAGTCGAGAATGTACCCCAGGTCCCCGCCGCAACTCGAGAAAAACCATGAGACTTTCCCCCTCCAAGCGAGATGAGGCCCGATTCCCCTGCACTGCATGCAGAGCAATTCCGTGAGCCCCCTGAAACATGTCAGGAGCCTCGACTTGCTTGATGGATGTCGAGACAATCCGCAAAAACACTGTCACAAGTAGAGAGGGACCCTGAGGTCACACCAGCATCGCGAAGGAGCTCCATGGGCCCCAAATCAACTCGAGATGAGGCCCGCTTCCCCTGCATTGACTCCAGAGCCATCCCCCGTTCCCCATCAAACACGACCTGAGGCTTGACTCCCTTTAGGCAACTCCAGAGGTTCCCCGAGAACAACGGGCCAAGTCTAGAGGAAGTACCAAGTTCAGCAGAGCAACTCGAGGAATGCTCCGTGTACCCCAAATTGCCTCGAGATGAGAGCTGATTCCCTGGCTTAGACTCAAGACGTAGGCCAACTTTCCACAAGCCCCTCAAGAGGAGGCTTCTCTCAGCAATAGGTATGAGGGAGGGACCCTGAGATTGCTGCCTCAATGGGCATATACACCGAGAAGCCCTGACTCGAAAGGAGGCCGGGTTTCCTTGCAGTGGCTTGAATACAGTCTAGTCTTTCATCTCACAAGGTGAAGGGATGTCTGCACCCACTGTGGAGTCCCTAGAGAAAGCCCTAGGTCCCCGACTCCTTTCGACGGAATGCCTCACATGCCTCTGACACCTCGAGAGGCACGCAGAGCTCACTGCTTCAAAATTTGACGGAGCCTGACTCCTCTTGAACATGGACAGGAATCCCAGTATCCCTGTGGCTACTGGAAAGGGACCCTGGGTCTCCCGACTCACCTCGAGAAGCGTCCCTTTTGCCTGCCAAGCCTCGAAGAGACTCCTGAGGTGTCCCTCGTAACTCGACAGGAGTCTTGACTTTCTTAAACAAACACGAGGGTTGAAGGGCCATCCCCGCCGTAAGTCGAGAATGTACCCCAGGTCCCCGCCGCAACTCGAGAAAAAACATGAGACTTCCCCCTCCAAGCGAGATGAGGCCCGATTCCCCTGCACTGCATGCAGAGCAATTCCGTGAGCCCCCTGAAACATGTCAGGAGCCTCGACTTGCTTGATGGATGTCGAGACAATCCGCAAAAACACTGTCACAAGTAGAGAGGGACCCTGAGGTCACACCAGCATCGCGAAGGAGCTCCATGGGCCCCAAATCAACTCGAGATGAGGCCCGCTTCCCCTGCATTGACTCCAGAGCCATCCCCCGTTCCCCATCAAACACGACCTGAGGCTTGACTCCCTTTAGGCAACTCCAGAGGTTCCCCGAGAACAACGGGCCAAGTCTAGAGGAATACCAAGTTCAGCAGAGCAACTCGAGGAATGCTCCGTGTACCCCAAATTGCCTCGAGATGAGAGCTGATTCCCTGGCTTAGACTCAAGACGTAGGCCAACTTTCCACAAGCCCCTCAAGAGGAGGCTTCTCTCAGCAATAGGTATGAGGGAGGGACCCTGAGATTGCTGCCTCAATGGGCATATACACCGAGAAGCCCTGACTCGAAAGGAGGCCGGGTTTCCTTGCAGTGGCTTGAATACAGTCTAGTCTTTCATCTCACAAGGTGAAGGGATGTCTGCACCACCTGTGGAGTCCCTAGAGAAAGCCCTAGGTCCCCGACTCCTTTCGACGGAATGCCTCACATGCCTCTGACACCTCGAGAGGCACGCAGAGCTCACTGCTTCAAAATTTGACGGAGCCTGACTCCTCTTGAACATGGACAGGAATCCCAGTATCCCTGTGGCTACTGGAAAGGGACCCTGGGTCTCCCGACTCACCTCGAGAAGCGTCCCTTTTGCCCTGCCAAGCCTCGAAGAGACTCCTGAGGTGTCCCTCGTAACTCGACATGAGTCCTGACTTCCTTGAACAAACACGAGGTTTGAAGGGCCATCCCCGCCGTAAGTCGAGAATGTACCCCAGGTCCCCGCCGCAACTCGAGAAAAACCATGAGACTTCCCCCTAAAAGCGAGATGAGGCCCGATTCCCCTGCACTGCATGCAGAGCAATTCCGTGAGCCCCCTGAAACATGTCAGGAGCCTCGACTTGCTTGATGGATGTCGAGACAATCCGCAAAAACACTGTCACAAGTAGAGAGGGACCCTGAGGTCACACCAGCATCGCGAAGGAGCTCCATGGGCCCCAAATCAACTCGAGATGAGGCCCGCTTCCCCTGCATTGACTCCAGAGCCATCCCCCGTTCCCCATCAAACACGACCTGAGGCTTGACTCCCTTTAGGCAACTCCAGAGGTTCCCCAGGACAACGGGCCAATCTAGAGGAATACCAAGTTCAGCAGAGCAACTCGAGGACTGCTCCTGTACCCCAAATTGCCTCGAGATGAGAGCTGATTCCCTGGCTTAGACTCAAGGCGTAGGCCAACTTTCCACAAGCCCCTCAAGAGGAGGCTTCTCTCAGCAATAGGTATGAGGGAGGGACCCTGAGATTGCTGCCTCAATGGGCATATACACCGAAAAGCCCTGACTCGAAAGGAGGCCGGGTTTCCTTGCAGTGGCTCGAATACAGTCTAGTCTTTCATCTCACAAGGTCTAGGGATGTCTGCACCACCTGTGGAGTCCCTAGAGAAAGCCCTAGGTCCCCGACTCCTTTCGACGGAATGCCTCACATGCCTCTGACACCTCGAGAGGCACGCAGAGCTCACTGCTTCAAAATTTGATGGAGCCTGACTCCTCTTGAACATTGACAGGAATCCCAGTATCCCTGTGGCTACTGGAAAGGGACCCTGGGTCTCCCGACTCACCTCGAGAAGCGTCCC
Source organism: Odocoileus hemionus (assembly GCA_020976825.1). Lineage (NCBI taxonomy): Eukaryota > Metazoa > Chordata > Mammalia > Artiodactyla > Cervidae > Odocoileus > Odocoileus hemionus. The sequence goes on along the minus strand of JAJLRB010001488.1, from coordinate 49,617 downwards.
TTTTGCCCTGCCAAGCCTCGAAGAGACTCCTGAGGTGTCCCTCGTAACTCGACAGGAGTCCTGACTTCGTTGAACAAACACGAGGGTTGAAGGGCCATCCCCGCCGTAAGTCGAGAATGTACCCCAGGTCCCCGCCGCAACTCGAGAAAAACCATGAGACTTTCCCCTCCAAGCGAGATGAGGCCCGATTCCCCTGCACTGCATGCAGAGCAATTCCGTGAGCCCCCTGAAACATGTCAGGAGCCTCGACTTGCTTGATGGATGTCGAGAAAATCCGCAAAAACACTGTCAAAAGTAGAGAGGGACCCTGAGGTCACACCAGCATCGCGAAGGAGCTCCATGGGCCCCAAATCAACTCGAGATGAGGCCCGCTACCCCTGCATTGACTCCAGAGCCATCCCCCGTTCCCCATCAAACACGACCTGAGGCTTGACTCCCTTTAGGCAACTCCAGAGGTTCCCCGAGAACAACGGGCCAAGTCTAGAGGAATACCAAGTTCAGCAGAGCAATTCGAGGACTGCTCCGTGTACCCCAAATTGCCTCGAGATGAGAGCTGATTCCCTGGCTTAGACTCAAGACGTAGGCCAACTTTCCACAAGCCCCTCAAGAGGAGGCTTCTCTCAGCAATAGGTATGAGGGAGGGACCCTGAGATTGCTGCCTCAATGGGCATATACACCGAGAAACCCTGACTCGAAAGGAGGCCGGGTTTCCTTGCAGTGGCTCGAATACAGTCTAGTCTTTCATCTCACAAGGTGAAGGGATGTCTGCACCACCTGTGGAGTCCCTAGAGAAAGCCCTAGGTTCCCGACTCCTTTCGACGGAATGCCTCACATGCCTCTGACACCTCGAGAGGCACGCAGAGCTCACTGCTTCAAAATTTGACGGAGCCTGACTCCTCTTGAATATGGACAGGAATCCCAGTATCCCTGTGGCTACTGGAAAGGGACCCTGGGTCTCCCGACTCACCTCGAGAAGCATCACTTTTGCCCTGCCAAGCCTCGAAGAGACTCCTGAGGTGTCCCTCGTAACTCGACAGGAGTCCTGACTTCCTTGAACAAACACGAGGGTTGAAGGGCCATCCCCGCCGTAAGTCGAGAATGTACCCCAGGTCCCCGCCGCAACTCGAAAAAAACCATGAGACTTCCCCCTCCAAGCGAGATGAGGCCCGATTCCCCTGCACTGCATGCAGAGCAATTCCGTGAGCCCCCTGAAACATGTCAGGAGCCTCGACTTGCTTGATGGATGTCGAGACAATCCGCAAAAACACTGTCACAAGTAGAGAGGGACCCTGAGGTCACACCAGCATCGCGAAGGAGCTCCATGGGCCCCAAATCAACTCGAGATGAGGCCCGCTTCCCCTGCATTGACTCCAGAGCCATCCCCCGTTCCCCATCAAACACGACCTGAGGCTTGACTCCCTTTAGGCAACTCCAGAGGTTCCCCGAGAACAACGGGCCAAGTCTAGGGAATACCAAGTTCAGCAGAGCAACTCGAGGACTGCTCCGTGTACCCCAAATTGCCTCGAGATGAGAGCTGATTCCCTGGCTTAGACTCAAAGGCGTAGGCCAACTTTCCACAAGCCCCTCAAGAGGAGGCTTCTCTCAGCAATAGTATGAGGGAGGGACCCTGAGATTGCTGCCTCAATGGGCATATACACCGAGAAGCCCTGACTCGAAAGGAGGCCGGGTTTCCTTGCAGTGGCTTGAATACAGTCTAGTCTTTCATCTCACAAGGTGAAGGGATGTCTGCACCACCTGTGGAGTCCCTAGAGAAAGCCCTAGGTCCCCGACTCCTTTCGACGGAATGCCTCACATGCCTCTGACACCTCGAGAGGCACGCAGAGCTCACTGCTTCAAAATTTGACGGAGCCTGACTCCTCTTGAACATGGACAGGAATCCCAGTATCCCTGTGGCTACTGGAAAGGGACCCTGGGTCTCCCGACTCACCTCGAGAAGCGTCCCTTTTGCCCTGCCAAGCCTCGAAGAGACTCCTGAGGTGTCCCTCGTAACTCGACAGGAGTCCTGACCTTCTTAAATAAACACGAGGGTTGAAGGGCCCCCCCCGCCGTAAGTCGAGAATGTACCCCAGGTCCCCGCCGCAACTCGAGAAAAACCATGAGATTTCCCCCTCCAAGCGAGATGAGGCCCGATTCCCCTGCACTGCATGCAGAGCAATTCCGTGAGCCCCCTGAAACATGTCAGGAGCCTCGACTTGCTTGATGGATGTCGAGACAATCCGCAAAAACACTGTCACAAGTAGAGAGGGACCCTGAGGTCACACCAGCATCGCGAAGGAGCTCCATGGGCCCCAAATCAACTCGAGATGAGGCCCGCTTCCCCTGCATTGACTCCAGAGCCATCCCCCGTTCCCCATCAAACACGACCTGAGGCTTGACTCCCTTTAGGCAACTCCAGAGGTTCCCCGAGAACAACGGGCCAAGTCTAGAGGAATACCAAGTTCAGCAGAGCAACTCGAGGAACTGCTCCGTGTACCCCAAATTGCCTCGAGATGAGAGCTGATTCCCTGGCTTAGACTCAAGACGTAGGCCACCTCCCCACAAGCCCCTCAAGAGGAGGCTTCTCTCAGAAATAGTATGAGGGAGGGACCCTGAGATTGCTGCCTCAATGGGCATATACACCGAGAAGCCCTGACTCGAAAGGAGGCCGGGTTTCCTTGCAGTGGCTTGAATACAGTCTAGTCTTTCATCTCACAAGGTGAAGGGATGTCTGCACCACCTGTGGAGTCCCTAGAGAAAGCCCTAGGTCCCCGACTCTTTCGACGGAATGCCTCACATGCCTCTGACACCTCGAGAGGCACGCAGAGCTCACTGCTTCAAAATTTGACGGAGCCTGACTCCTCTTGAACATGGACAGGAATCCCAGTATCCCTGTGGCTACTGGAAAGGGACCCTGGGTCTCCCGACTCACCTCGAGAAGCGTCCTTTTGCCCTGCCAAGCCTCGAAGAGACTCCTGAGGTGTCCCTCGTAACTCGACAGGAGTCCTGACTTCGTTGAACAAACACGAGGGTTGAAGGGCCATCCCCCCCGTAAGTCGAGAATGTACCCCAGGTCCCCGCCGCAACTCGAGAAAAACCATGAGACTTCCCCCTCCAAGCGAGATGAGGCCCGATTCCCCTGCACTGCATGCAGAGCAATTCCGTGAGCCCCCTGAAACATGTCAGGAGCCTCGACATGCTTGATGGATGTCGAGACAATCCGCAAAAACACTGTCACAAGTAGAGAGGGACCCTGAGGTCACACCAGCATCGCGAAGGAGCTCCATGGGCCCCAAATCAACTCGAGATGAGGCCCGCTTCCCCTGCATTGACTCCAGAGCCATCCCCCGTTCCCCATCAAACACGACCTGAGGCTTGACTCCCTTTAGGCAACTCCAGAGGTTCCCCGAGAACAACGGGCCAAGTCTAGAGGAATACCAAGTTCAGCAGAGCAACTCGAGGACTGCTCCGTGTACCCCAAATTGCCTCGAGATGAGAGCTGATTCCCTGGCTTAGACTCAAAGACGTAGGCCAACTTTCCACAAGCCCCTCAAGAGGAGGCTTCTCTCAGCAATAGGTATGAGGGAGGGACCCTGAGATTGCTGCCTCAATGGGCATATACACCGAGAAGCCCTGACTCGAAAGGAGGCCGGGTTTCCTTGCAGTGGCTTGAATACAGTCTAGTCTTTCATCTCACAAGGTGAAGGGATGTCTGCACCACCTGTGGAGTCCCTAGAGAAAGCCCTAGGTCCCCGACTCCTTTCGACGGAATGCCTCACATGCCTCTGACACCTCGAGAGGCACGCAGAGCTCACTGCTTCAAAATTTGACGGAGCCTGACTCCTCTTGAACACTGACAGGAATCCCAGTATCCCTGTGGCTACTGGAAAGGGACCCTGGGTCTCCCGACTCACCTCGAGAAGCGTCCCTTTTGCCTGCCAAGCCTCGAAGAGACTCCTGAGGTGCCCCTCGTAACTCGACAGGAGTCCTGACTTTCGTTGAACAAACACGAGGGTTGAAGGGCCATCCCCCCCGCCGTAAGTCGAGAATGTACCCCAGGTCCCCGCCGCAACTCGAGAAAAACCATGAGACTTCCCCCTCCAAGCGAGATGAGGCCCGATTCCCCTGCACTGCATGCAGAGCAATTCCGTGAGCCCCCTGAAACATGTCAGGAGCCTCGACCTCGACTTGCTTGATGGATGTCGAGACAATCCGCAAAAACACTGTCACAAGTAGAGAGGGACCCTGAGGTCACACCAGCATCGCGAAGGAGCTCCATGGGCCCCAAATCAACTCGAGATGAGGCCCGCTTCCCCTGCATTGACTCCAGAGCCATCCCCCGTTCCCCATCAAACACGACCTGAGGCTTGACTCCCTTTAGGCAACTCCAGAGGTTCCCCGAGAACAACGGGCCAAGTCTAGAGGAATACCAAGTTCAGCAGAGCAACTCGAGGACTGCTCCGTGTACCCCAAATTGCCTCGAGATGAGAGCTGATTCCCTGGCTTAGACTCAAGGCGTAGGCCAACTTTCCACAAGCCCCTCAAGAGGAGGCTTCTCTCAGCAATAGGTATGAGGGAGGGACCCTGAGATTGCTGCCTCAATGGGCATATACACCGAGAAGCCCTGACTCGAAAGGAGGCCGGGTTTCCTTGCAGTGGCTTGAATACAGTCTAGTCTTTCATCTCACAAGGTGAAGGGATGTCTGCACCACCTGTGGAGTCCCTAGAGAAAGCCCTAGGTCCCCGACTCCTTTCGACGGAATGCCTCACATGCCTCTGACACCTCGAGAGGCACGCAGAGCTCACTGCTTCAAAATTTGACGGAGCCTGACTCCTCTTGAACATTGACAGGAATCCCAGTATCACTGTGGCTACTGGAAAGGGACCCTGGGTCTCCCGACTCACCTCGAGAAGCATCCCTTTTGCCCTGCCAAGCCTCGAAGAGACTCCTGAGGTGTCCCTCGTAACTCGACAGGAGTCCTGACTTCCTTGAACAAACACGAGGTTTGAAGGGCCATCCCCGCCGTAAGTCGAGAATGTACCCCAGGTCCCCGCCGCAACTCGAGAAAAACCATGAGACTTCCCCCTCCAAGCGAGATGAGGCCCGATTCCCCTGCACTGCATGCAGAGCAATTCCGTGAGCCCCCTGAAACATGTCAGGAGCCTCGACTTGCTTGATGGATGTCGAGACAGTCCGCAAAAACACTGTCACAAGTAGAGAGGGACCCTGAGGTCACACCAGCATCGCGAAGGAGCTCCATGGGCCCCAAATCAACTCGAGATGAGGCCCGCTTCCCCTGCATTGACTCCAGAGCCATCCCCCGTTCCCCATCAAACACGACCTGAGGCTTGACTCCCTTTAGGCAACTCCAGAGGTTTCCCCGAGAACAACGGGCCAAGTCTAGAGGAATACCAAGTTCAGCAGAGCAACTCGAGGACTGCTCCGTGTACCCCAAATTGCCTCGAGATGAGAGCTGATTCCCTGGCTTAGACTCAAGACGTAGGCCAACTTTCCACAAGCCCCTCAAGAGGAGGCTTCTCTCAGCAATAGGTATGAGGGAGGGACCCTGAGATTGCTGCCTCCTCAATGGGCATATATACACCGAAAAGCCCTGACTCGAAAGGAGGCCGGGTTTCCTTGCAGTGGCTTGAATACAGTCTAGTCTTTCATCTCACAAGGTGAAGGGATGTCTGCACCACCTGTGGAGTCCCTAGAGAAAGCCCTAGGTCCCCGACTCCTTTCGACGGAATGCCTCACATGCCTCTGACACCTCGAGAGGCACGCAGAGCTCACTGCTTCAAAATTTGACGGAGCCTGACTCCTCTTGAACATTGACAGGAATCCCAGTATCCCTGTGGCTACTGGAAAGGGACCCTGGGTCTCCCGACTCACCTCGAGAAGCGTCCCTTTTGCCCTGCCAAGCCTCGAAGAGACTCCTGAGGTGTCCCTCGTAACTCGACAGGAGTCCTGACTTCGTTGAACAAACACGAGGGTTGAAGGGCCATCCCCGCCGTAAGTCGAGAATGTACCCCAGGTCCCCCGCCGCAACTCGAGAAAAACCATGAGACTTCCCCCTCCAAGCGAGATGAGGCCCGATTCCCCTGCACTGCATGCAGAGCAATTCCGTGAGCCCCCTGAAACATGTCAGGAGCCTCGACTTGCTTGATGGATCGAGTCGAAAATCCGCAAAAAACACTGTCACAAGTAGAGAGGGACCCTGAGGTCACACCAGCATCGCGAAGGAGCTCCATGGGCCCCAAATCAACTCGAGATGAGGCCCGCTTCCCCCCTGCATTGACTCCAGAGCCATCCCCCGTTCCCCATCAAACACGACCTGAGGCTTGACTCCCTTTAGGCAACTCCAGAGGTTCCCCGAGAACAACGGGCCAAGTCTAGAGGAATACCAAGTTCAGCAGAGCAACTCGAGGACTGCTCCGTGTACCCCAAATTGCCTCGAGATGAGAGCTGATTCCCTGGCTTAGACTCAAGACGTAGGCCACCTTTCCACAAGCCCCTCAAGAGGAGGCTTCTCTCAGCAATAGGTATGAGGGAGGGACCCTGAGATTGCTGCCTCAATGGGCATAACACCGAGAAGCCCTGACTCGAAAGGAGGCCGGGTTTCCTTGCAGTGGCTTGAATACAGTCTAGTCTTTCATCTCACAAGTGAAGGGATGTCTGCACCACCTGTGGAGTCCCTAGAGAAAGCCCTAGGTCCCCGACTCCTTTCGACGGAATGCCTCACATGCCTCTGACACCTCGAGAGGCACGCAGAGCTCACTGCTTCAAAATTTGACGGAGCCTGACTCCTCTTGAACATTGACAGGAATCCCAGTATCCTGTGGCTACTGGAAAGGGACCCTGGGTCTCCCGACTCACCTCGAGAAGCGTCCCTTTTGCCCTGCCAAGCCTCGAAGAGACTCCTGAGGTGTCCCTCGTAACTCGACAGGAGTCCTGACTTCCTTGAACAAACACGAGGGTTGAAGGGCCATCCCCGCCGTAAGTCGAGAATGTACCCCAGGTCCCCGCCGCAACTCGAAAAAAAACCATGACTTCCCCCTCCAAGCGAGATGAGGCCCGATTCCCCCCTGCACTGCATGCAGAGCAATTCCGTGAGCCCCCTGAAACATGTCAGGAGCCTCGACTTGCTTGATGGATGTCGAGACAATCCGCAAAAACACTGTCACAAGTAGAGAGGGACCCTGAGGTCACACCAGCATCGCGAAGGAGCTCCATGGGCCCCAAATCAACTCGAGATGAGGCCCGCTTCCCCTGCATTGACTCCAGAGCCATCCCCCGTTCCCCATCAAACACGACCTGAGGCTTGACTCCCTTTAGGCAACTCCAGAGGTTCCCCGAGAACAACGGGCCAAGTCTAGAGAATACCAAGTTCAGCAGAGCAACTCGAGGACTGCTCCGTGTACCCCAAATTGCCTCGAGATGAGAGCTGATTCCCTGGCTTAGACTCAAGACGTAGGCCAACTTTCCACAAGCCCCTCAAGAGGAGGCTTCTCTCAGCAATAGGTATGAGGGAGGGACCCTGAGATTGCTGCCTCAATGGGCATATACACCGAAAGCCCTGACTCGAAAGGAGGCCGGGTTTCCTTGCAGTGGCTTGAATACAGTCTAGTCTTTCATCTCACAAGGTGAAGGGATGTCTGCACCACCTGTGGAGTCCCTAGAGAAAGCCCTAGGTCCCCGACTCCTTTCGACGGAATGCCTCACATGCCTCTGACACCTCGAGAGGCACGCAGAGCTCACTGCTTCAAAATTTGACGGAGCCTGACTCCTCTTGAACATTGACAGGAATCCCAGTATCCCTGTGGCTACTGGAAAGGGACCCTGGGTCTCCCGACTCACCTCGAGAAGCGTCCCTTTTGCCCTGCCAAGCCTCGAAGAGACTCCTGAGGTGTCCCTCGTAACTCGACAGGAGTCCTGACTTTCGTTGAACAAACACGAGGGTTGAAGGGCCATCCCCGCCGTAAGTCGAGAATGTACCCCAGGTCCCCGCCGCAACTCGAGAAAAAACATGAGACTTCCCCCTCCAAGCGAGATGAGGCCCGATTCCCCCCTGCACTGCATGCAGAGAGCAATTCCGTGAGCCCCCTGAAACATGTCAGGAGCCTCGACGATTTGCTTGATGGATGTCGAGACAAGTCCGCAAAAACACTGTCACAAGTAGAGAGGGACCCTGAGGTCACACCAGCATCGCGAAGGAGCTCCATGGGCCCCAAATCAACTCGAGATGAGGCCCGCTTCCCCTGCATTGACTCCAGAGCCATCCCCCGTTCCCCATCAAACACGACCTGAGGCTTGACTCCCTTTAGGCAACTCCAGAGGTTCCCCGAGAACAACGGGCCAAGTCTAGAGGAATACCAAGTTCAGCAGAGCAACTCGAGGACTGCTCCGTGTACCCCAAATTGCCTCGAGATGAGAGCTGATTCCCTGGCTTAGACTCAAGACGTAGGCCAACTTTCCACAAGCCCCTCAAGAGGAGGCTTCTCTCAGCAATAGGTATGAGGGAGGGACCCTGAGATTGCTGCCTCAATGGGCATATACACCGAGAAGCCCTGACTCGAAAGGAGGCCGGGTTTTCCTTGCAGTGGCTTGAATACAGTCTAGTCTTTCATCTCACAAGGTGAAGGGATGTCTGCACCACCTGTGGAGTCCCTAGAGAAAGCCCTAGGTCCCCGACTCCTTTCGACGGAATGCCTCACATGCCTCTGACACCTCGAGAGGCACGCAGAGCTCACTGCTTCAAAATTTGACGGAGCCTGACTCCTCTTGAACATTGACAGGAATCCCAGTATCCCTGTGGCTACTGGAAAGGGACCCTGGGTCTCCCGACTCACCTCGAGAAGCGTCCCTTTTGCCCTGCCAAGCCTCGAAGAGACTCCTGAGGTGTCCCTCGTAACTCGACAGGAGTCCTGACTTCGTTGAACAAACACGAGGGTTGAAGGGCCATCCCCGCCGTAAGTCGAGAATGTACCCCAGGTCCCCGCCGCAACTCGAAAAAAACCATGAGACTTCCCCCTCCAAGCGAGATGAGGCCCGATTCCCCTGCACTGCATGCAGAGCAATTCCGTGAGCCCCCCTGAAAACATGTCAGGAGCCTCGACTTGCTTGATGGATGTCGAGACAATCCGCAAAAACACTGTCACAAGTAGAGAGGGACCCTGAGGTCACACCAGCATCGCGAAGGAGCTCCATGGGCCCCAAATCAACTCGAGATGAGGCCCGCTTCCCCTGCATTGACTCCAGAGCCATCCCCCGTTCCCCATCAAACACGACCTGAGGCTTGACTCCCTTTAGGCAACTCCAGAGGTTCCCCGAGAACAACGGGCCAAGTCTAGAGGAATACCAAGTTCAGCAGAGCTACTCGAGGACTGCTCCGTGTACCCAAATTGCCTCGAGATGAGAGCTGATTCCCTGGCTTAGACTCAAGACGTAGGCCAACTTTCCACAAGCCCCTCAAGAGGAGGCTTCTCTCAGCAATAGGTATGAGGGAGGGACCCTGAGATTGCTGCCTCAATGGGCATATACACCGAGAAGCCCTGACTCGAAAGGAGGCCGGGTTTCCTTGCAGTGCTTGAATACAGTCTAGTCTTTCATCTCACAAGGTGAAGGGATGTCTGCACCACCTGTGGAGTCCCTAGAGAAAGCCCTAGGTCCCCGACTCCTTTCGACGGAATGCCTCACATGCCTCTGACACCTCGAGAGGCACGCAGAGCTCACTGCTTCAAAATTTGACGGAGCCTGACTCCTCTTGAACATTGACAGGAATCCCAGTATCCTGTGGCTACTGGAAAGGGACCCTGGGTCTCCCGACTCACCTCGAGAAGCGTCCCTTTTGCCCTGCCAAGCCTCGAAGAGACTCCTGAGGTGTCCCTCGTAACTCGACAGGAGTCCTGACTTCGTTGAACAAACACGAGGGTTGAAGGGCCATCCCCCCCGTAAGTCGAGAATGTACCCCAGGTCCCCGCCGCAACTCGAGAAAAACCATGAGACTTCCCCCTCCAAGCGAGATGAGGCCCGATTCCCCTGCACTGCATGCAGAGCAATTCCGTGAGCCCCCTGAAACATGTCAGGTCAGGAGCCTCGACTTGCTTGATGGATGTCGAGACAATCCGCAAAAAACACTGTCACAAGTAGAGAGGGACCCTGAGGTCACACCAGCATCGCGAAGGAGCTCCATGGGCCCCAAATCAACTCGAGATGAGGCCCGCTTCCCCTGCATTGACTCCAGAGCCATCCCCCGTTCCCCATCAAACACGACCTGAGGCTTGACTCCCTTTAGGCAACTCCAGAGGTTCCCCGAGAACAACGGGCCAAGTCTAGAGGAATACCAAGTTCAGCAGAGCAACTCGAGGACTGCTCCGTGTACCCCAAATTGCCTCGAGATGAGAGCTGATTCCCTGGCTTAGACTCAAGACGTAGGCCAACTTTCCACAAGCCCCTCAAGAGGAGGCTTCTCTCAGCAATAGGTATGAGGGAGGGACCCTGAGATTGCTGCCTCAATGGGCATATACACCGAGAAGCCCTGACTCGAAAGGAGGCCGGGTTTCCTTGCAGTGGCTTGAATACAGTCTAGTCTTTCATCTCACAAGGTGAAGGGATGTCTGCACCACCTGTGGAGTCCCTAGAGAAAGCCCTAGGTCCCCGACTCCTTTCGACGGAATGCCTCACATGCCTCTGACACCTCGAGAGGCACGCAGAGCTCACTGCTTCAAAATTTGACGGAGCCTGACTCCTCTTGAACATGGACAGGAATCCCAGTATCCCTGTGGCTACTGGAAAGGGACCCTGGGTCTCCCGACTCACCTCGAGAAGCGTCCCTTTTGCCCTGCCAAGCCTCGAAGAGACTCCTGAGGTGTCCCTCGTAACTCGACAGGAGTCCTGACTTCGTTGAACAAACACGAGGGTTGAAGGGCCATCCCCGCCGTAAGTCGAGAATGTACCCCAGGTCCCCGCCGCAACTCGAGAAAAACCATGAGACTTCCCCCTCCAAGCGAGATGAGGCCCGATTCCCCTGCACTGCATGCAGAGCAATTCCGTGAGCCCCCTGAAACATGTCAGGAGCCTCGACTTGCTTGATGGATGTCGAGACAATCCGCAAAAACACTGTCACAAGTAGAGAGGGACCCTGAGGTCACACCAGCATCGCGAAGGAGCTCCATGGGCCCCAAATCAACTCGAGATGAGGCCCGCTTCCCCTGCATTGACTCCAGAGCCATCCCCCGTTCCCCATCAAACACGACCTGAGGCTTGACTCCCTTTAGGCAACTCCAGAGGTTCCCCGAGAACAACGGGCCAAGTCTAGAGGAATACCAAGTTCAGCAGAGCAACTCGAGGACTGCTCCGTGTACCCCAAATTGCCTCGAGATGAGAGCTGATTCCCTGGCTTAGACTCAAGACGTAGGCCAACTTTCCACAAGCCCCTCAAGAGGAGGCTTCTCTCAGCAATAGGTATGAGGGAGGGACCCTGAGATTGCTGCCTCAATGGGCATATACACCGAGAAGCCCTGACTCGAAAGGAGGCCGGGTTTCCTTGCAGTGGCTTGAATACAGTCTAGTCTTTCTTTCATCTCACAAGGTGAAGGGATGTCTGCACCACCTGTGGAGTCCCTAGAGAAAGCCCTAGGTCCCCGACTCCTTTCGACGGAATGCCTCACATGCCTCTGACACCTCGAGAGGCACGCAGAGCTCACTGCTTCAAAATTTGACGGAGCCTGACTCCTCTTGAACATTGACAGGAATCCCAGTATCCCTGTGGCTACTGGAAAGGGACCCTGGGTCTCCCGACTCACCTCGAGAAGCGTCCCTTTTGCCCTGCCAAGCCTCGAAGAGACTCCTGAGGTGTCCCTCGTAACTCGACAGGAGTCCTGACTTCCTTGAACAAACACGAGGGTTGAAGGGCCATCCCCGCCGTAAGTCGAGAATGTACCCCAGGTCCCCGCCGCAACTCGAGAAAAACCATGAGACTTCCCCCTCCAAGCGAGATGAGGCCCGATTCCCCTGCACTGCATGCAGAGCAATTCCGTGAGCCCCCTGAAACATGTCAGGAGCCTCGACTTGCTTGATGGATGTCGAGACAATCCGCAAAAACACTGTCACAAGTAGAGAGGGACCCTGAGGTCACACCAGCATCGCGAAGGAGCTCCATGGGCCCCAAATCAACTCGAGATGAGGCCCGCTTCCCCTGCATTGACTCCAGAGCCATCCCCCGTTCCCCATCAAACACGACCTGAGGCTTGACTCCCTTTAGGCAACTCCAGAGGTTCCCCGAGAACAACGGGCCAAGTCTAGAGGAATACCAAGTTCAGCAGAGCAACTCGAGGACTGCTCCGTGTACCCCAAATTGCCTCGAGATGAGAGCTGATTCCCTGGCTTAGACTCAAGACGTAGGCCAACTTTCCACAAGCCCCTCAAGAGGAGGCTTCTCTCAGCAATAGGTATGAGGGAGGGACCCTGAGATTGCTGCCTCAATGGGCATATACACCGAAAAGCCCTGACTCGAAAGGAGGCCGGGTTTCCTTGCAGTGGCTTGAATACAGTCTAGTCTTTCATCTCACAAGGTGAAGGGATGTCTGCACCCTGTGGAGTCCCTAGAGAAAGCCCTAGGTCCCCGACTCCTTTCGACGGAATGCCTCACATGCCTCTGACACCTCGAGAGGCACGCAGAGCTCACTGCTTCAAAATTTGACGGAGCCTGACTCCTCTTGAACATGACAGGAATCCCAGTATCCCTGTGGCTACTGGAAAGGGACCCTGGGTCTCCCGACTCACCTCGAGAAGCGTCCCTTTTGCCCTGCCAAGCCTCGAAGAGACTCCTGAGGTGTCCCTCGTAACTCGACAGGAGTCCTGACTTCGTTGAAAAAACACGAGGGTTGAAGGGCCATCCCCGCCGTAAGTCGAGAATGTACCCCAGGTCCCCGCCGCAACTCGAGAAAAACCATGAGACTTCCCCCTCCAAGCGAGATGAGGCCCGATTCCCCTGCACTGCATGCAGAGCAATTCCGTGAGCCCCCTGAAACATGTCAGGAGCCTCGATTTGCTTGATGGATGTCGAGACAGTCCGCAAAAACACTGTCACAAGTAGAGAGGGACCCTGAGGTCACACCAGCATCGCGAAGGAGCTCCATGGGCCCCAAATCAACTCGAGATGAGGCCCGCTTCCCCTGCATTGACTCCAGAGCCATCCCCCGTTCCCCATCAAACACGACCTGAGGCTTGACTCCCTTTAGGCAACTCCAGAGGTTCCCCGAGAACAACGGGCCAAGTCTAGAGGAATACCAAGTTCAGCAGAGCAACTCGAGGACTGCTCCGTGTACCCCAAATTGCCTCGAGATGAGAGCTGATTCCCTGGCTTAGACTCAAGACGTAGGCCAACTTTCCACAAGCCCCTCAAGAGGAGGCTTCTCTCAGCAATAGGTATGAGGGAGGGACCCTGAGATTGCTGCCTCAATGGGCATATACACCGAGAAGCCCTGACTCGAAAGGAGGCCGGGTTTCCTTGCAGTGGCTTGAATACAGTCTAGTCTTTCATCTCACAAGGTGAAGGGATGTCTGCACCACCTGTGGAGTCCCTAGAGAAAGCCCTAGGTCCCCGACTCCTTTCGACGGAATGCCTCACATGCCTCTGACACCTCGAGAGGCACGCAGAGCTCACTGCTTCAAAATTTGACGGAGCCTGACTCCTCTTGAACATTGACAGGAATCCCAGTATCCCTGTGGCTACTGGAAAGGGACCCTGGGTCTCCCGACTCACCTCGAGAAGCGTCCCTTTTGCCCTGCCAAGCCTCGAAGAGACTCCTGAGGTGTCCCTCGTAACTCGACAGGAGTCCTGACTTCGTTGAACAAACACGAGGGTTGAAGGGCCATCCCCGCCGTAAGTCGAGAATGTACCCCAGGTCCCCGCCGCAACTCGAGAAAAACCATGAGACTTCCCCCTCCAAGCGAGATGAGGCCCGATTCCCCTGCACTGCATGCAGAGCAATTCCGTGAGCCCCCTGAAACATGTCAGGAGCCTCGACTTGCTTGATGGATGTCGAGACAATCCGCAAAAACACTGTCACAAGTAGAGAGGGACCCTGAGGTCACACCAGCATCGCGAAGGAGCTCCATGGGCCCCAAATCAACTCGAGATGAGGCCCGCTTCCCCTGCATTGACTCCAGAGCCATCCCCCGTTCCCCATCAAACACGACCTGAGGCTTGACTCCCTTTAGGCAACTCCAGAGGTTCCCCGAGAACAACGGGCCAAGTCTAGAGGAATACCAAGTTCAGCAGAGCAACTCGAGGACTGCTCGTGTACCCCAAATTGCCTCGAGATGAGAGCTGATTCCCTGGCTTAGACTCAAGACGTAGGCCAACTTTCCACAAGCCCCTCAAGAGGAGGCTTCTCTCAGCAATAGGTATGAGGGAGGGACCCTGAGATTGCTGCCTCAATGGGCATATACACCGAGAAGCCCTGACTCGAAAGGAGGCCGGGTTTCCTTGCAGTGGCTTGAATACAGTCTAGTCTTTCATCTCACAAGGTGAAGGGATGTCTGCACCACCTGTGGAGTCCCTAGAGAAAGCCCTAGGTCCCCGACTCCTCCTTTCGACGGAATGCCTCACATGCCTCTGACACCTCGAGAGGCACGCAGAGCTCACTGCTTCAAAATTTGACGGAGCCTGACTCCTCTTGAACATTGACAGGAATCCCAGTATCCCTGTGGCTACTGGAAAGGGACCCTGGGTCTCCCGACTCACCTCGAGAAGCGTCCCTTTTGCCCTGCCAAGCCTCGAAGAGACTCCTGAGGTGTCCCTCGTAACTCGACAGGAGTCCTGACTTCGTTGAACAAACACGAGGGTTGAAGGGCCATCCCCGCCGTAAGTCGAGAATGTACCCCAGGTCCCCGCCGCAACTCGAGAAAAACCATGAGACTTCCCCCTCCAAGCGAGATGAGGCCCGATTCCCCTGCACTGCATGCAGAGCAATTCCGTGAGCCCCCTGAAACATGTCAGGAGCCTCGACTTGCTTGATGGATGTCGAGACAATCCGCAAAAACACTGTCACAAGTAGAGAGGGACCCTGAGGTCACACCAGCATCGCGAAGGAGCTCCATGGGCCCCAAATCAACTCGAGATGAGGCCCGCTTCCCCTGCATTGACTCCAGAGCCATCCCCCGTTCCCCATCAAACACGACCTGAGGCTTGACTCCCTTTAGGCAACTCCAGAGGTTCCCCGAGAACAACGGGCCAAGTCTAGAGGAATACCAAGTTCAGCAGAGCAACTCGAGGACTGCTCCGTGTACCCCAAATTGCCTCGAGATGAGAGCTGATTCCCTGGCTTAGACTCAAGACGTAGGCCAACTTTCCACAAGCCCCTCAAGAGGAGGCTTCTCTCAGCAATAGGTATGAGGGAGGGACCCTGAGATTGCTGCCTCAATGGGCATATACACCGAGAAGCCCTGACTCGAAAGGAGGCCGGGTTTCCTTGCAGTGGCTTGAATACAGTCTAGTCTTTCATCTCACAAGGTGAAGGGATGTCTGCACCACCTGTGGAGTCCCTAGAGAAAGCCCTAGGTCCCCGACTCCTTTCGACGGAATGCCTCACATGCCTCTGACACCTCGAGAGGCACGCAGAGCTCACTGCTTCAAAATTTGACGGAGCCTGACTCCTCTTGAACATTGACAGGAATCCCAGTATCCCTGTGGCTACTGGAAAGGGACCCTGGGTCTCCCGACTCACCTCGAGAAGCGTCCCTTTTGCCCTGCCAAGCCTCGAAGAGACTCCTGAGGTGTCCCTCGTAACTCGACAGGAGTCCTGACTTCCTTGAACAAACACGAGGGTTGAAGGGCCATCCCCGCCGTAAGTCGAGAATGTACCCCAGGTCCCCGCCGCAACTCGAGAAAAAACCATGAGACTTCCCCCTCCAAGCGAGATGAGGCCCGATTCCCCTGCACTGCATGCAGAGCAATTCCGTGAGCCCCCTGAAACATGTCAGGAGCCTCGACTTGCTTGATGGATGTCGAGACAATCCGCAAAAACACTGTCACAAGTAGAGAGGGACCCTGAGGTCACACCAGCATCGCGAAGGAGCTCCATGGGCCCCAAATCAACTCGAGATGAGGCCCGCTTCCCCTGCATTGACTCCAGAGCCATCCCCCGTTCCCCATCAAACACGACCTGAGGCTTGACTCCCTTTAGGCAACTCCAGAGGTTCCCCGAGAACAACGGGCCAAGTCTAGAGGAATACCAAGTTCAGCAGAGCAACTCGAGGACTGCTCCGTGTACCCCAAATTGCCTCGAGATGAGAGCTGATTCCCTGGCTTAGACTCAAGACGTAGGCCAACTTTCCACAAGCCCCTCAAGAGGAGGCTTCTCTCAGCAATAGGTATGAGGGAGGGACCCTGAGATTGCTGCCTCAATGGGCATATACACCGAGAAGCCCTGACTCGAAAGGAGGCCGGGTTTCCTTGCAGTGGCTTGAATACAGTCTAGTCTTTCATCTCACAAGGTGAAGGGATGTCTGCACCACCTGTGGAGTCCCTAGAGAAAGCCCTAGGTCCCCGACTCCTTTCGACGGAATGCCTCACATGCCTCTGACACCTCGAGAGGCACGCAGAGCTCACTGCTTCAAAATTTGACGGAGCCTGACTCCTCTTGAACATGGACAGGAATCCCAGTATCCCTGTGGCTACTGGAAAGGGACCCTGGGTCTCCCGACTCACCTCGAGAAGCGTCCCTTTTGCCCTGCCAAGCCTCGAAGAGACTCCTGAGGTGTCCCTCGTAACTCGACAGGAGTCCTGACTTCGTTGAACAAACACGAGGGTTGAAGGGCCATCCCCGCCGTAAGTCGAGAATGTACCCCAGGTCCCCGCCGCAACTCGAGAAAAACCATGAGACTTCCCCCTCCAAGCGAGATGAGGCCCGATTCCCCTGCACTGCATGCAGAGCAATTCCGTGAGCCCCCTGAAACATGTCAGGAGCCTCGACTTGCTTGATGGATGTCGAGACAATCCGCAAAAACACTGTCACAAGTAGAGAGGGACCCTGAGGTCACACCAGCATCGCGAAGGAGCTCCATGGGCCCCAAATCAACTCGAGATGAGGCCCGCTTCCCCTGCATTGACTCCAGAGCCATCCCCGTTCCCCATCAAACACGACCTGAGGCTTGACTCCCTTTAGGCAACTCCAGAGGTTCCCCGAGAACAACGGGCCAAGTCTAGAGGAATACCAAGTTCAGCAGAGCAACTCGAGAACTGCTCCGTGTACCCCAAATTGCCTCGAGATGAGAGCTGATTCCCTGGCTTAGACTCAAGACGTAGGCAACCTTTCCACAAGCCCCTCAAGAGGAGGCTTCTCTCAGCAATAGGTATGAGGGAGGGACCCTGAGATTGCTGCCTCAATGGGCATATACACCGAGAAGCCCTGACTCGAAAGGAGGCCGGGTTTCCTTGCAGTGGCTTGAATACAGTCTAGTCTTTCATCTCACAAGGTGAAGGGATGTCTGCACCACCTGTGGAGTCCCTAGAGAAAGCCCTAGGTCCCCGACTCCTTTCGACGGAATGCCTCACATGCCTCTGACACCTCGAGAGGCACGCAGAGCTCACTGCTTCAAAATTTGACGGAGCCTGACTCCTCTTGAACATGGACAGGAATCCCAGTATCCCTGTGGCTACTGGAAAGGGACCCTGGGTCTCCCGACTCACCTCGAGAAGCGTCCCTTTTGCCCTGCCAAGCCTCGAAGAGACTCCTGAGGTGTCCCTCGTAACTCGACAGGAGTCCTGACTTCGTTGAACAAACACGAGGGTTGAAGGGCCATCCCCGCCGTAAGTCGAGAATGTACCCAGGTCCCCGCCGCAACTCGAGAAAAACCATGAGACTTCCCCCTCCAAGCGAGATGAGGCCCGATTCCCCTGCACTGCATGCAGAGCAATTCCGTGAGCCCCCTGAAACATGTCAGGAGCCTCGACATGCTTGATGGATGTCGAGACAATCCGCAAAAACACTGTCACAAGTAGAGAGGGACCCTGAGGTCACACCAGCATCGCGAAGGCCCTGCATTGACTCCAGAGCCATCCCCCGTTCCCCATCAAACACGACCTGAGGCTTGACTCCCTTTAGGCAACTCCAGAGGTTCCCCGAGAACAACGGGCCAAGTCTAGAGGAATACCAAGTTCAGCAGAGCAACTCGAGGACTGCTCCGTGTACCCCAAATTGCCTCGAGATGAGAGCTGATTCCCTGGCTTAGACTCAAGACGTAGGCCAACTTTCCACAAGCCCCTCAAGAGGAGGCTTCTCTCAGCAATAGGTATGAGGGAGGGACCCTGAGATTGCTGCCTCAATGGGCATATACACCGAGAAGCCCTGACTCGAAAGGAGGCCGGGTTTCCTTGCAGTGGCTTGAATACAGTCTAGTCTTTCATCTCACAAGGTGAAGGGATGTCTGCACCACCTGTGGAGTCCCTAGAGAAAGCCCTAGGTCCCCGACTCCTTTCGACGGAATGCCTCACATGCCTCTGACACCTCGAGAGGCACGCAGAGCTCACTGCTTCAAAATTTGACGGAGCCTGACTCCTCTTGAACATTGACAGGAATCCCAGTATCCCTGTGGCTACTGGAAAGGGACCCTGGTCTCCCGACTCACCTCGAGAAGCGTCCCTTTTGCCCTGCCAAGCCTCGAAGAGACTCCTGAGGTGTCCCTCGTAACTCGACAGGAGTCCTGACTTCGTTGAACAAACACGAGGGTTGAAGGGCCATCCCCGCCGTAAGTCGAGAATGTACCCCCAGGTCCCCGCCGCAACTCGAGAAAAAACCATGAGACTTCCCCCTCCAAGC
Source organism: Odocoileus hemionus (assembly GCA_020976825.1). NCBI lineage: Eukaryota > Metazoa > Chordata > Mammalia > Artiodactyla > Cervidae > Odocoileus > Odocoileus hemionus. The sequence goes on along the minus strand of JAJLRB010001488.1, from coordinate 30,795 downwards.
GAGATGAGGCCCGATTCCCCTGCACTGCATGCAGAGCAATTCCGTGAGCCCCCTGAAACATGTCAGGAGCCTCGACTTGCTTGATGGATGTCGAGACAGTCCGCAAAAACACTGTCACAAGTAGAGAGGGACCCTGAGGTCACACCAGCATCGCGAAGGAGCTCCATGGGCCCCAAATCAACTCGAGATGAGGCCCGCTTCCCCTGCATTGACTCCAGAGCCATCCCCCGTTCCCCATCAAACACGACCTGAGGCTTGACTCCCTTTAGGCAACTCCAGAGGTTCCCCGAGAACAACGGGCCAAGTCTAGAGGAATACCAAGTTCAGCAGAGCAACTCGAGGACTGCTCCGTGTACCCCAAATTGCCTCGAGATGAGAGCTGATTCCCTGGCTTAGACTCAAGACGTAGGCCAACTTTCCACAAGCCCCTCAAGAGGAGGCTTCTCTCAGCAATAGGTATGAGGGAGGGACCCTGAGATTGCTGCCTCAATGGGCATATATACACCGAGAAGCCCTGACTCGAAAGGAGGCCGGGTTTCCTTGCAGTGGCTTGAATACAGTCTAGTCTTTCATCTCACAAGGTGAAGGGATGTCTGCACCACCTGTGGAGTCCCTAGAGAAAGCCCTAGGTCCCCGACTCCTTTCGACGGAATGCCTCACATGCCTCTGATACCTCGAGAGGCACGCAGAGCTCACTGCTTCAAAATTTGACGGAGCCTGACTCCTCTTGAACATTGACAGGAATCCCAGTATCCCTGTGGCTACTGGAAAGGGACCCTGGGTCTCCCGACTCACCTCGAGAAGCGTCCCTTTTGCCCTGCCAAGCCTCGAAGAGACTCCTGAGGTGTCCCTCGTAACTCGACAGGAGTCCTGACTTCGTTGAACAAACACGAGGGTTGAAGGGCCATCCCCGCCGTAAGTCGAGAATGTACCCCAGGTCCCCGCCGCAACTCGAGAAAAACCATGAGACTTCCCCTCCAAGCGAGATGAGGCCCGATTCCCCTGCACTGCATGCAGAGCAATTCCGTGAGCCCCCTGAAACATGTCAGGAGCCTCGACTTGCTTGATGGATGTCGAGACAATCCGCAAAAACACTGTCACAAGTAGAGAGGGGACCCTGAGGTCACACCAGCATCGCGAAGGAGCTCCATGGGCCCCAAATCAACTCGAGATGAGGCCCGCTTCCCCTGCATTGACTCCAGAGCCATCCCCCGTTCCCCATCAAACACGACCTGAGGCTTGACTCCCTTTAGGCAACTCCAGAGGTTCCCCGAGAACAACGGGCCAAGTCTAGAGGAATACCAAGTTCAGCAGAGCAACTCGAGGACTGCTCCGTGTACCCCAAATTGCCTCGAGATGAGAGCTGATTCCCTGGCTTAGACTCAAGACGTAGGCCAACTTTCCACAAGCCCCTCAAGAGGAGGCTTCTCTCAGCAATAGGTATGAGGGAGGGACCCTGAGATTGCTGCCTCAATGGGCATATACACCGAGAAGCCCTGACTCGAAAGGAGGCCGGGTTTCCTTGCAGTGGCTTGAATACAGTCTAGTCTTTCATCTCACAAGGTGAAGGGATGTCTGCACCACCTGTGGAGTCCCTAGAGAAAGCCCTAGGTCCCCGACTCCTTTCGACGGAATGCCTCACATGCCTCTGACACCTCGAGAGGCACGCAGAGCTCACTGCTTCAAAATTTGACGGAGCCTGACTCCTCTGAACATGACAGGAATCCCAGTATCCCTGTGGCTACTGGAAAGGGACCCTGGGTCTCCCGACTCACCTCGAGAAGCATCCCTTTTGCCCTGCCAAGCCTCGAAGAGACTCCTGAGGTGTCCCCTCGTAACTCGACAGGAGTCCTGACTTCTTGAACAAACACGAGGGTTGAAGGGCCATCCCCGCCGTAAGTCGAGAATGTACCCCAGGTCCCCGCCGCAACTCGAGAAAAACCATGAGACTTCCCCCTGTGTCAGGTACCTCTATAAGGCATCCTCGGCACATGTTTGCCCCCGAGCGACAATCAATGCGATTCCCAATGTCCTACAGTTCGGAGTACGCAAGTATCCGTAGTCCTATTGCGAATCTACTGTCTGGCAGCTACTGCTAGACGCTCAGCTGCTGCACACTCCATACATTCGGCTCTCTATATGGAGACACAGACATATCACAGATCATATAATACTCGACCCACGATAGACTGTAGGCCACCTATCCAAAAGCCCCTCAAGAGGATGAGCTTCTCTCAGCAATAGGTTAGGAGGAAGGAGACCCTGCGATTGCAGCCTCCATCATGGGCCAAATACACACGAGGAGACTGTAACAGACTACCCTGATACGCGAAGAGTCTTTTCTTTCCTTTAAAGTGGCTTCTGATTACAGTCTAGTCCTTTCATTCATCACAAGCTGAAAGGTATTTCCATAGTACCACCTAGATGTATGTTCTCCACTAGAGAAATCCCTAGTTTCCACTCATCCACCACCCATTTCGACGAAAATGTTACCTCACATAGCATCTGAACAACCTCGAGAGGAACTGCAGCAGCTCTACATGCTTTCAAATATTTGAACATCGGAGTCCTGTGACTCCTCATGAAACATTGTACACCTATGAAATCCCAGTAAACCCTGAGGCTATCTTCGAAAGGACCTCTGGGTCTCCTAGACTCACCTCGAGATAGCATATCTTTGCTCCTGTCAAGACTATCGATGGGAGACTCCTGAGGGTGTCTCCTACTTGTATAACTATCGACAGGTAGGTCACTGACAACGTTGACTCTACCACGAGGGTTGAAATGGCCATCCCCTGACGTAAGTCCGAGAAATGTACCACCAGGTCCCCGCATGCATTACTCGAGCTAAAACCATGAGCCTATTCCCCCCATGCGAGATGAGGCCCGGATTCCCCTGCACGCTATGCCTGAGCAATTTCCGTCGCCCCCTGAAACATGTCAGGTACCTCGCGACTGTGCTTCTGATGAAGTTCGAGCACATTACGCAATAAACACTGTCAACATAAGTAGATATAGAGTGACCCTGAGTCACACCTCAGACATCGCGAAGGAGCTCCTCTTGGCCCCAAATCTCAACATATCGAGCGTATGGACTGCCTTACTTTCCCCTGTCATATGACTCCTCAAATCCGTTCCCCCGTTCCTCCATCAAACAAGACCTGAAGCTTGACTCAGCTTATTGGCAACTCCAGTGATAGGTTCCCCGATGAATCAACGGACCAAGGGGGGTACTAGAGGAGTACCATTTCAGCTTCAGCAGACAGCAACTCTAGAGACTGCTCCGTGTACCCAAATTGCCTCGAGATGAGAGCTGATGAGCTGATTCCCTGGCTTAAGAACTCAAGAACGTAGGCCACCTTTTTCCACAAGCCCCTCAAGAGGAGGTTCATCTCTTTCTCAGCAATAGGTATGAGGGAGGAACCCTGAGATTGCTGCCTCAAATGGGCATATACACCGGAGAAGCCCTGACTCGAAAGGAGGCCGGCTTTTCCTTTGTCACTTGACTTGAATACAGTCCTGACGTTCTTTCATCTCTACATAGCTGAAGGGGATGACTACACGCACCTGTTTGAGTCCGCTATGAGCAAGCCCTAAGGTTCCGTCAGACTCCTTTCGAACGGAATCCTCTCACTTTGCCTCAGACACCTCGATATGCACTCTCTAGTGCTGTCACTGCTTTTCAAAATATTTGACAGGAGCCTGACTCCTTCATGAACATTGACAGGTAGATCCCAGTAACTCTTCTTTGGCCAGCTGAAAGTGGACCCTTTGGTCTATCCTTTCCGGAAAAAAATAAAAAAAAAAAAATCATCTCTCGAGAAGCGTTCCCATTGCATTGTCAAGCCACGATAGATATCTCACAAGAAGTGTCCCTCAGTAACTCGACAGGATTCCTTCTTACTTCATTGAACCAACACAAGGGTTGAAGGGTCTATTTCCCGCCTGTCAGTCGAGAACTGTACCCCCGGTCCCACCTTACCGTAACACGAGAAAAACCATTGTAGAACTTTTACTTCCCCTCCAAGTGTCAGAGATGAGGCCCGATTCCCCTGGCACTGCATGGCAGAGCAATTCCGTGAGCCCCCAGAACATGTCAGGAGTCCTCGACTTGCTTGATGATGGTACGAGACAAGACCGCCAAAACAGTGTCACAAAGTAAGAGAGGGACGCCTGGAGGTCACACAGCATCGCGAAGGAGCTCCTTGGTCCCCAAATCAACGCCGAGATGAGGCCCCGCTTCACCTGCAATGACTCCAGAGCCAATCCCCCGTTCCCCATCAAACAAGGCCTTAGAGGCTTGACTCCCTTAGGCAACTCCAGAAGGTTTCCCCGAGAACAACGGCCAAGTCTAGAGGAGTACCAAGTTCAGCAGAGCAACTCGAGGACTGCTCCGTGTACCCCAAATTGCCTCGAGAGATGAGAGCTGATTCCCTGGCTTAGACTCAAGACGTAGGCCACCTTTCCACAAGCCCCTCAAGAGGAGGCTTCTCTCAGCAATAGGTATGAGGGAGGGACCCTGAGATTGCTGCCTCAATGGGCATATACACCGAGAAGCCCTGACTCGAAAGGAGGCCGGGTTTCCTTGCAGTGGCTTGAATACAGTCTAGTCTTTCATCTCACAAGGTGAAGGGATGTCTGCACCACCTGTGGAGTCCCTAGAGAAAGCCCTAGGTCCCCGACTCCTTTCGACGGAATGCCTCACATGCCTCTGACACCTCGAGAGGCACGCAGAGCTCACTGCTTCAAAATTTGACGGAGCCTGACTCCTCTTGAACATTGACAGGAATCCCAGTATCCCTGTGGCTACTGGAAAGGGACCCTGGGTCTCCCGACTCACCTCGAGAAGCGTCCCTTTTGCCCTGCCAAGCCTCGAAGAGACTCCTGAGGTGTCCCTCGTAACTCGACAGGAGTCCTGACTTCGTTGAAACAAACACGAGGGTTGAAGGGCCATCCCCGCCGTAAGTCGAGAATGTACCCCAGGTCCCCGCCGCAACTCGAGAAAAACCATGAGACTTCCCCCTCCAAGCGAGATGAGGCCCGATTCCCCTGCACTGCATGCAGAGCAATTCCGTGAGCCCCCTGAAACATGTCAGGAGCCTCGACTTGCTTGATGGATGTCGAGACAGTCCGCAAAAACACTGTCACAAGTAGAGAGGGACCCTGAGGTCACACCAGCATCGCGAAGGAGCTCCATGGGCCCCAAATCAACTCGAGATGAGGCCCGCTTCCCCTGCATTGACTCCAGAGCCATCCCCCGTTCCCCATCAAACACGACCTGAGGCTTGACTCCCTTTAGGCAACTCCAGAGGTTCCCCGAGAACAACGGGCCAAGTCTAGAGGAGTACCAAGTTCAGCAGAGCAACTCGAGGACTGCTCCGTGTACCCCAAATTGCCTCGAGATGAGAGCTGATTCCCTGGCTTAGACTCAAGACGTAGGCCACCTTTCCACAAGCCCCTCAAGAGGAGGCTTCTCTCAGCAATAGGTATGAGGGAGGGACCCTGAGATTGCTGCCTCAATGGGCATATACACCGAGAAGCCCTGACTCGAAAGGAGGCCGGGTTTCCTTGCAGTGGCTTGAATACAGTCTAGTCTTTCATCTCACAAGGTGAAGGGATGTCTGCACCACCTGTGGAGTCCCTAGAGAAAGCCCTAGGTCCCCGACTCCTTTCGACGGAATGCCTCACATGCCTCTGACACCTCGAGAGGCACGCAGAGCTCACTGCTTCAAAATTTGACGGAGCCTGACTCCTCTTGAACATTGACAGGAATCCCAGTATCCCTGTGGCTACTGGAAAGGGACCCTGGGTCTCCCGACTCACCTCGAGAAGCGTTCCTTTTGCCCTGCCAAGCCTCGAAGAGACTCCTGAGGTGTCCCTCGTAACTCGACAGGAGTCCTGACTTCGTTGAAACAAACACGAGGGTTGAAGGGCCATCCCCGCCGTAAGTCGAGAATGTACCCCAGGTCCCCGCCGCAACTCGAGAAAAACCATGAGACTTCCCCCTCCAAGCGAGATGAGGCCCGATTCCCCTGCACTGCATGCAGAGCAATTCCGTGAGCCCCCTGAAACATGTCAGGAGCCTCGACTTGCTTGATGGATGTCGAGACAGTCCGCAAAAACACTGTCACAAGTAGAGAGGGACCCTGAGGTCACACCAGCATCGCGAAGGAGCTCCATGGGCCCCAAATCAACTCGAGATGAGGCCCGCTTCCCCTGCATTGACTCCAGAGCCATCCCCCGTTCCCCATCAAACACGACCTGAGGCTTGACTCCCTTTAGGCAACTCCAGAGGTTCCCCGAGAACAACGGGCCAAGTCTAGAGGAGTACCAAGTTCAGCAGAGCAACTCGAGGACTGCTCCGTGTACCCCAAATTGCCTCGAGATGAGAGCTGATTCCCTGGCTTAGACTCAAGACGTAGGCCACCTTTCCACAAGCCCCTCAAGAGGAGGCTTCTCTCAGCAATAGGTATGAGGGAGGGACCCTGAGATTGCTGCCTCAATGGGCATATACACCGAGAAGCCCTGACTCGAAAGGAGGCCGGGTTTCCTTGCAGTGGCTTGAATACAGTCTAGTCTTTCATCTCACAAGGTGAAGGGATGTCTGCACCACCTGTGGAGTCCCTAGAGAAAGCCCTAGGTCCCCGACTCCTTTCGACGGAATGCCTCACATGCCTCTGACACCTCGAGAGGCACGCAGAGCTCACTGCTTCAAAATTTGACGGAGCCTGACTCCTCTTGAACATTGACAGGAATCCCAGTATCCCTGTGGCTACTGGAAAGGGACCCTGGGTCTCCCGACTCACCTCGAGAAGCGTTCCTTTTGCCCTGCCAAGCCTCGAAGAGACTCCTGAGGTGTGTCCCTCGTAACTCGACAGGAGTCCTGACTTCGTTGAACAAACACGAGGGTTGAAGGGCCATCCCCGCCGTAAGTCGAGAATGTACCCCAGGTCCCCGCCGCAACTCGAGAAAAACCATGAGACTTCCCCCTCCAAGCGAGATGAGGCCCGATTCCCCTGCACTGCATGCAGAGCAATTCCGTGAGCCCCCTGAAACATGTCAGGAGCCTCGACTTGCTTGATGGATGTCGAGACAGTCCGCAAAAAACACTGTCACAAGTAGAGAGGGACCCTGAGGTCACACCAGCATCGCGAAGGAGCTCCATGGGCCCCAAATCAACTCGAGATGAGGCCCGCTTCCCCTGCATTGACTCCAGAGCCATCCCCCGTTCCCCATCAAACACGACCTGAGGCTTGACTCCCTTTAGGCAACTCCAGAGGTTCCCCCGAGAACAACGGGCCAAGTCTAGAGGAGTACCAAGTTCAGCAGAGCAACTCGAGGACTGCTCCGTGTACCCCAAATTGCCTCGAGATGAGAGCTGATTCCCTGGCTTAGACTCAAGACGTAGGCCACCTTTCCACAAGCCCCTCAAGAGGAGGCTTCTCTCAGCAATAGGTATGAGGGAGGGACCCTGAGATTGCTGCCTCAATGGGCATATACACCGAGAAGCCCTGACTCGAAAGGAGGCCGGGTTTCCTTGCAGTGGCTTGAATACAGTCTAGTCTTTCATCTCACAAGGTGAAGGGATGTCTGCACCACCTGTGGAGTCCCTAGAGAAAGCCCTAGGTCCCCGACTCCTTTCGACGGAATGCCTCACATGCCTCTGACACCTCGAGAGGCACGCAGAGCTCACTGCTTCAAAATTTGACGGAGCCTGACTCCTCTTGAACATTGACAGGAATCCCAGTATCCCTGTGGCTACTGGAAAGGGACCCTGGGTCTCCCGACTCACCTCGAGAAGCGTCCCTTTTGCCCTGCCAAGCCTCGAAGAGACTCCTGAGGTGTCCCTCGTAACTCGACAGGAGTCCTGACTTCGTTGAACAAACACGAGGGTTGAAGGGCCATCCCCGCCGTAAGTCGAGAATGTACCCCAGGTCCCCGCCGCAACTCGAGAGAAAAAACCATGAGACTTCCCCCTCCAAGCGAGATGAGGCCCGATTCCCCTGCACTGCATGCAGAGCAATTCCGTGAGCCCCCTGAAACATGTCAGGAGCCTCGACTTGCTTGATGGATGTCGAGACAGTCCGCAAAAACACTGTCACAAGTAGAGAGGGACCCTGAGGTCACACCAGCTTCGCGAAGGAGCTCCATGGGCCCCAAATCAACTCGAGATGAGGCCCGCTTCCCCTGCATTGACTCCAGAGCCATCCCCCGTTCCCCATCAAACACGACCTGAGGCTTGACTCCCTTTAGGCAACTCCAGAGGTTCCCCGAGAACAACGGGCCAAGTCTAGAGGAGTACCAAGTTCAGCAGAGCAACTCGAGGACTGCTCCGTGTACCCCAAATTGCCTCGAGATGAGAGCTGATTCCCTGGCTTAGACTCAAGACGTAGGCCACCTTTCCACAAGCCCCTCAAGAGGAGGCTTCTCTCAGCAATAGGTATGAGGGAGGGACCCTGAGATTGCTGCCTCAATGGGCATATACACCGAGAAGCCCTGACTCGAAAGGAGGCCGGGTTTCCTTGCAGTGGCTTGAATACAGTCTAGTCTTTCATCTCACAAGTGAAGGGATGTCTGCACCACCTGTGGAGTCCCTAGAGAAAGCCCTAGGTCCCCGACTCCTTTCGACGGAATGCCTCACATGCCTCTGACACCTCGAGAGGCACGCAGAGCTCACTGCTTCAAAATTTGACGGAGCCTGACTCCTCTTGAACATTGACAGGAATCCCAGTATCCCTGTGGCTACTGGAAAGGGACCCTGGGTCTCCCGACTCACCTCGAGAAGCGTTCCTTTTGCCCTGCCAAGCCTCGAAGAGACTCCTGAGGTGTCCCTCGTAACTCGACAGGAGTCCTGACTTCGTTGAACAAACACGAGGGTTGAAGGGCCATCCCCGCCGTAAGTCGAGAATGTACCCCAGGTCCCCGCCGCAACTCGAGAAAAACCATGAGACTTCCCCCTCCAAGCGAGATGAGCCCGATTCCCCTGCACTGCATGCAGAGCAATTCCGTGAGCCCCCTGAAACATGTCAGGAGCCTCGACTTGCTTGATGGATGTCGAGACAGTCCGCAAAAAACACTGTCACAAGTAGAGAGGGACCCTGAGGTCACACCAGCATCGCGAAGGAGCTCCATGGGCCCCAAATCAACTCGAGATGAGGCCCGCTTCCCCTGCATTGACTCCAGAGCCATCCCCCGTTCCCCATCAAACACGACCTGAGGCTTGACTCCCTTTAGGCAACTCCAGAGGTTCCCCGAGAACAACGGGCCAAGTCTAGAGGAGTACCAAGTTCAGCAGAGCAACTCGAGGACTGCTCCGTGTACCCCAAATTGCCTCGAGATGAGAGCTGATTCCCTGGCTTAGACTCAAGACGTAGGCCACCTTTCCACAAGCCCCTCAAGAGGAGGCTTCTCTCAGCAATAGGTATGAGGGAGGGACCCTGAGATTGCTGCCTCAATGGGCATATACACCGAGAAGCCCTGACTCGAAAGGAGGGCGGGTTTCCTTGCAGTGGCTTGAATACAGTCTAGTCTTTCATCTCACAAGTGAAGGGATGTCTGCACCACCTGTGGAGTCCCTAGAGAAAGCCCTAGGTCCCCGACTCCTTTCGACGGAATGCCTCACATGCCTCTGACACCTCGAGAGGCACGCAGAGCTCACTGCTTCAAAATTTGACGGAGCCTGACTCCTCTTGAACATTGACAGGAATCCCAGTATCCCTGTGGCTACTGGAAAGGGACCCTGGGTCTCCCGACTCACCTCGAGAAGCGTTCCTTTTGCCCTGCCAAGCCTCGAAGAGACTCCTGAGGTGTCCCTCGTAACTCGACAGGAGTCCTGACTTCGTTGAACCAAAACACGAGGGTTGAAGGGCCATCCCCGCCGTAAGTCGAGAATGTACCCCAGGTCCCCGCCGCAACTCGAGAAAAAACCATGAGACTTCCCCCTCCAAGCGAGATGAGGCCCGATTCCCCTGCACTGCATGCAGAGCAATTCCGTGAGCCCCCTGAAACATGTCAGGAGCCTCGACTTGCTTGATGGATGTCGAGACAGTCCGCAAAAACACTGTCACAAGTAGAGAGGGACCCTGAGGTCACACCAGCATCGCGAAGGAGCTCCATGGGCCCCAAATCAACTCGAGATGAGGCCCGCTCCCCTGCATTGACTCCAGAGCCATCCCCCGTTCCCCATCAAACACGACCTGAGGCTTGACTCCCTTTAGGCAACTCCAGAGGTTCCCCGAGAACAACGGGCCAAGTCTAGAGGAGTACCAAGTTCAGCAGAGCAACTCGAGGACTGCTCCGTGTACCCCAAATTGCCTCGAGATGAGAGCTGATTCCCTGGCTTAGACTCAAGACGTAGGCCACCTTTCCACAAGCCCCTCAAGAGGAGGCTTCTCTCAGCAATAGGTATGAGGGAGGGACCCTGAGATTGCTGCCTCAATGGGCATATACACCGAGAAGCCCTGACTCGAAAGGAGGCCGGGTTTCCTTGCAGTGGCTTGAATACAGTCTAGTCTTTCATCTCACAAGGTGAAGGGATGTCTGCACCACTGTGGAGTCCCTAGAGAAAGCCCTAGGTCCCCGACTCCTTTCGACGGAATGCCTCACATGCCTCTGACACCTCGAGAGGCACGCAGAGCTCACTGCTTCAAAATTTGACGGAGCCTGACTCCTCTTGAACATTGACAGGAATCCCAGTATCCCTGTGGCTACTGGAAAGGGACCCTGGGTCTCCCGACTCACCTCGAGAAGCGTCCCTTTTGCCCTGCCAAGCCTCGAAGAGACTCCTGAGGTGTCCCTCGTAACTCGACAGGAGTCCTGACTTCGTTGAAACAAACACGAGGGTTGAAGGGCCATCCCCGCCGTAAGTCGAGAATGTACCCCAGGTCCCCGCCGCAACTCGAGAAAAACCATGAGACTTCCCCCTCCAAGCGAGATGAGGCCCGATTTCCCCTGCACTGCATGCAGAGCAATTCCGTGAGCCCCCTGAAACATGTCAGGAGCCTCGACTTGCTTGATGGATGTCGAGACAGTCCGCAAAAAAACACTGTCACAAGTAGAGAGGGACCCTGAGGTCACACCAGCATCGCGAAGGAGCTCCATGGGCCCCAAATCAACTCGAGATGAGGCCCGCTTCCCCTGCATTGACTCCAGAGCCATCCCCCGTTCCCCATCAAACACGACCTGAGGCTTGACTCCCTTTAGGCAACTCCAGAGGTTCCCGAGAACAACGGGCCAAGTCTAGAGGAGTACCAAGTTCAGCAGAGCAACTCGAGGACTGCTCCGTGTACCCCAAATTGCCTCGAGATGAGAGCTGATTCCCTGGCTTAGACTCAAGACGTAGGCCACCTTTCCACAAGCCCCTCAAAGAGGAGGCTTCTCTCAGCAATAGGTATGAGGGAGGGACCCTGAGATTGCTGCCTCAATGGGCATATACACCGAGAAGCCCTGACTCGAAAGGAGGCCGGGTTTCCTTGCAGTGGCTTGAATACAGTCTAGTCTTTCATCTCACAAGGTGAAGGGATGTCTGCACCACCTGTGGAGTCCCTAGAGAAAGCCCTAGGTCCCCGACTCCTTTCGACGGAATGCCTCACATGCCTCTGACACCTCGAGAGGCACGCAGAGCTCACTGCTTCAAAATTTGACGGAGCCTGACTCCTCTTGAACATTGACAGGAATCCCAGTATCCCTGTGGCTACTGGAAAGGGACCCTGGGTCTCCCGACTCACCTCGAGAAGCGTTCCTTTTGCCCTGCCAAGCCTCGAAGAGACTCCTGAGGTGTCCCTCGTAACTCGACAGGAGTCCTGACTTCGTTGAACAACACGAGGGTTGAAGGGCCATCCCCGCCGTAAGTCGAGAATGTACCCCAGGTCCCCGCCGCAACTCGAGAAAAACCATGAGACTTCCCCCTCCAAGCGAGATGAGGCCCGATTCCCCTGCACTGCATGCAGAGCAATTCCGTGAGCCCCCTGAAACATGTCAGGAGCCTCGACTTGCTTGATGGATGTCGAGACAGTCCGCAAAAAAACACTGTCACAAGTAGAGAGGGACCCTGAGGTCACACCAGCATCGCGAAGGAGCTCCATGGGCCCCAAATCAACTCGAGATGAGGCCCGCTTCCCCTGCATTGACTCCAGAGCCATCCCCGTTCCCCATCAAACACGACCTGAGGCTTGACTCCCTTTAGGCAACTCCAGAGTTTCCCCGAGAACAACGGGCCAAGTCTAGAGGAGTACCAAGTTCAGCAGAGCAACTCGAGGACTGCTCCGTGTACCCCAAATTGCCTCGAGATGAGAGCTGATTCCCTGGCTTAGACTCAAGACGTAGGCCACCTTTCCACAAGCCCCTCAAGAGGAGGCTTCTCTCAGCAATAGGTATGAGGGAGGGACCCTGAGATTGCTGCCTCAATGGGCATATACACCGAGAAGCCCTGACTCGAAAGGAGGCCGGCTTTCCTTGCAGTGGCTTGAATACAGTCTAGTCTTTCATCTCACAAGGTGAAGGGATGTCTGCACCACCTGTGGAGTCCCTAGAGAAAGCCCTAGGTCCCCGACTCCTTTCGACGGAATGCCTCACATGCCTCTGACACCTCGAGAGGCACGCAGAGCTCACTGCTTCAAAATTTGACGGGAGCCTGACTCCTCTTGAACATTGACAGGAATCCCAGTATCCCTGTGGCTACTGGAAAGGGACCCTGGGTCTCCCGACTCACCTCGAGAAGCGTTCCTTTTGCCCTGCCAAGCCTCGAAGAGACTCCTGAGGTGTCCCTCGTAACTCGACAGGAGTCCTGACTTCGTTGAACAAACACGAGGGTTGAAGGGCCATCCCCGCCGTAAGTCGAGAATGTACCCCAGGTCCCCGCCGCAACTCGAGAAAAACCATGAGGTCTTCCCCCTCCAAGCGAGATGACGCCCGATTCCCTGCACTCGCATGCAGAGCAATTCGTACACCCCCTGAAACATGTCAGGGAGCCTCGACTTTTGGCTTCGAAGGATGTCGAAAAGACTGTCCTCAAAAACACTGGTCACCATAGTAGAGAGGTCACCTCCTATGAGGACTCACAATCCAAGTCATCGCGAAGCGAGCTCCCATGGGCCCCAAATTAAAATCGAATAATGAGGCCCCCGCTTCCCCTGCAATTGACTCCAGAGCCGATCCCCAGTTCCCCATCAAACAGGATCCTGAATGGCTTGAGCTCCACATTTCGTCAAACATCCCATGAGTATTCACCTGGAAGTAACCAACGTTGCCAAGTCTAGATGAAATAACCAAATACAGCAGAGCTATTATTCGAGAGCCTTGCTCCCGTTGGTAACCCCAGAATCTGCCTCCTCGAGATGAAAGCTGATGTTCCTTGCTTAGGGACGTCTCCCGACGTAGAGCGACCTTATTACGCGCAAGGCCCCCTCAAGAGGACGGCTCTCACTCAGCAATAGGGAATTGAAGCGTATGGGACCTCTGAGATTAGCTGCCTCAGTAGGGCATATATCACTCCAACTAGGCCCTGACCTCAAAAGAGAGGCCGTGTCGATGCCTTTCAGTGGCTTGAATACAGTCCTACTCATTTCATCTCACAAGCGTGAATCGGTATATGTTGCACCACCTGTGGGAGTACCGTAGAGAAACGCCCTAGGTTCCTCCCACATTCCTATCGACTAGACGGAGATGCCTCTACATTCCATCTGACGCCCTCGAGAAGGGCCACTGCAGAACGAGTCTCACTAGCTTTCAAAATATATGGATCTGGCGCCTTGACGTCCTCTTATAACATTGACAGAGAAATCTTCAGTGTAATTTTTATATGCGCCCTGTTGCGCTAACTCGGAAATGTGAGTACATTAGGTCCGTTTCCTCCGACTACACCCTTCGATAATCGTCCTCTATTTTTTGTGTGGCCGTCTGGACCGAATGGCTCGAACTACTATCTCCAGTGGAGGTGTCCCTCGTAAGCTACGAGAGGAGTCCCCACGTTGTCGTTGAACAGAAACACGAGGCTTGATGAAGGCCATTTTCCTTACCCCTCCTCCAGTAGATTACGAGAAGGGTTTACGATGCTCCCCAGGTTCCTTCCCAGCGCGCAACTCGGGAAAATCGCACAAAGTAACTTCCCCCTCTCCAAGCCAGAATGAAGTAGCCCCGATTGCCCCTGCACTTGCTGTGCTGAGCAATTTATTTTCCGTGAGCCCCTCCTTGTCGCAACACGTCCAGTTGAGCCTCAGACATAGTTGTTTGACGGATGTCCAGACAGTCCACGCGAAAAAACACAGTCAAAACAAGTAGAGGACTGGATCCCTGAGGCGTCACACCAGCATCCGCGAAAGGAATCTCCCCAATGGAGGCCTCTCAAATCAACTCTAGAAGGGATGCCGGCTGCTTTCCCCCTGCCTCTGCCTCGCATTAGCCATCCACCAGTTTCCCCATCAAACACGAACCTGAAGCTTGAGCTACCCCTTGAGGAGTCAACTCCAGAGGATTATCACTTCCGGATGAACAACGGGCCAAGTCCGTAGACGAGTAACAAAGTTCACGCTCGAGCAAAGTCACGACGTGACCGTGCGCCGGGTACCCCCCAAATGCCTCGATATGCGAGCTGATTCCCTTGCTTAGACTCAAGACGTAGTCCACTTTTCCCCATAAAGCCCATCAAGAGTAGGGTGCTTCCTTCTACACGGCAATAAGGGTATGAGGGAGGGAACCCCTGATGATTGGCTTAGCCTCTAGATGGGCCTATACAACCCAGAGAAGCCGCCCTGGCTCGAAAGTAGGACCGGGTATCCCCGCTTGCAGTTGGCTTCACATAGCAGACTAGTTTCTTACATCTACAACAACAGGTGAAGGGATGTCATTCAACCATCCTATGAAAGAGTCCTCCTAGATAACAGCCCTGAGCTCCCAGACTCATTTTCGACGGAAAGCCCTCACAAGAAGCTGCCACAAGACAAAACCTCGAAGAGTGCACGCAGTCAGTTCACACTGCTTAATCAAATTTTAACGGAGAGCCTGACTGACCTCTTGAACATTTGAACCGGAAATCCCCAGTATACCTGACTGTCCTACTGTTGAAACGGCCCTCTGGCGTCTCCCCGATCACACCCCGAGATGCGTCCCTTTTTGCCCTGCCCAAGGCCCCGATACGAGGTACTCACTGAGGTTGTCGCTCGTAAGACATCGACAGGTACTCTCTGACTTTGCCTTGAGCAAACCACAGAGGGTTGAAGGTGCCATTCCCCCCCCGCCGGTGAAGTTCGAGATATGTACCCCAGATCCCCTCGGCCCGTCAACTATCCTTCGAAGTAAATAATCAATGATACTTGTTTTCCCCCTCACAACGTAGTAGGCATGAAGCCCAACTTTTATCTCATTCTACCTCTGCTACTCATCGCAGAGCATAGATCAATTTATCCAGTGAGCCCCCTGAAACAGTTGTCGAGAGGCCACTGCGACTTATGACTTAGAATATGGATGACTAGACTCATGATCACGCAAAACACTGGCAACAAGTAAGAGGGACCCTGAGGTCACACCAGCAACTCATGCGCGCAGCGTAATCTTCCCCCATGGTGCCGCAAAAACAATTGCGAAGATGAGGCGCCTGGACCAGTTCCCCTGCCCTTTAGACTCCAGAGTACGATCCCCCAGATCCACCCAATACAAACACGACCTGAGGGCTTGACTCCCCATTTTAGGCTAACTCCAGAGGTTCCCACGAGAAACAACGGGCCCAAGTCCTAAACGAAATATCCACAATATCATGACAGAGCAAGCACGAGGACTGTGCTCCACGTGTATAGCCCCCAAAAGAATGCCTGTCGAAGATGCGAGAAGCTGATTCCCATGTGCTTAAAAAAGAACTCAAGAACGAAGGCCACCAGTTCCACAAGCGCCAGCCAGCAGGAAGCTATCACTCAGCTAATAAGAGATATAGAGGGAGCGCACCCTTGAGAATCTGCTCGAACATATACTTAAAGGGGTCATATACAGCCGTGAGAGGCCCTATGACTCCGAATGAAGGGCCTCTCTGCTCGACTTTCCTTTCAGATCGTCCCTTCTGAAACTACAGTTTAGTCCTTTCCTCTCACAAGGTGAAGGTGATGTCCTGCACCAACTGTGGAGATCCCCTAGTAGAAAAGCCCTTAGGTCCCCGGACTCCTTTTTCGAAAAACGGAAAGTGCCTCACCCTATGCCTTTGAGACCACCATCGAGAAGCCCGCAGAGCTCCCACAAGCTATCAACCATTTCGACGGGAGAACCTGAGCTCCCTCTATGTACTTGACACGGAATGCCGAGTATATCCCAGTCGTCTCGCACACGACAATGGCCCCGGGGTCTCCAATCGCGACTCACTCATCGAGAAGCTCGGACGGGTCCTGCTTCTATCTCGTGTGCGACATAGCGCTTAAAAGCATGCGTACTGTGACTCGTGCGCTTGCACCTCTTAGCATGCTACAAACCACCCATTCATACACGAGGCTTTTTTTTGGGGTCACGGGCCGAAAACCTAAAATGGCTGCACGTTGCCCCCCCCCTGCCGTCATATAGAAAACTTAAGCCTCGACGAGACTCCTGAGGTGATTCCTCTTTCGGAACTTTGCGTCATTGACACCAACTATCGTTGAACAACACTGAGGGAGTTCATGAAGGGCCAACCCTTTTCGCTGTATAGTCGATGAATGGTCACACTCACGTCCCCCGCCTGCAAGCTCGAGAAAGACAATGAGACTTACTATCTCTCCCCTTCCAATGCAATGATGGAGGAGCCACGCATTACGCCCTTGCACTGACCTCTGTGCATGCAGAGTCAACTATCCCGTGAAGACCACCTCTTGGAAACCAGACAGTAAGCCTACGACCTTGACCTTGATGGATTGTCGAGACAGTCCGCAAAAAGCACTGTCATCAAGTTATAGAACGGAACACTGAAGTCACCATCCAGCAATTCTTGCGCAGAAAGGCTACAATTGAGAGATTACACACCAAACTAGAAACTCGGAGATGAGGGCCAGCGCTTTTTCCGCACAGTCATTGTGAGACTCCAGAGTGCCAGTCCACTTCCTGTGTCCCCTATCAAACACAGACCTGAGGTCTATTGCACATTCCTATTAGCCAACTCCAGAGGATCTTCCAGAGAAAAGTAAAACGTGACAAGATCATACAACTAGTAACCAAGTTCAGCAGCAGGCATCACTCTGAGGACTGCCTCCACAGTCATCCCAAATTGCCGATCTTGAGCATGAAGAGCTGATCATTTTGCCCTGTGCTTAGACTCAAAAGACGTAGGCCACCTTGTTCACAAGCCCCTCAAGAGGGAGGCTTCTCTCTCAGCAATAGGGTACTGAGGGAGGGACCCTGAGCAAATTGCTGCCTCAAATGGGCATATACACCTAGAAGCCCTTGACTCGGAAGAGGAGGGGCCGGGTTTCCCTTGCAGTTGTCTTGAATACAAACTCCTAGGTCTCTTTCAATCTCACGAAGGTGAAGGTAGATTGGTATCTGCACCACCTGTGGATTCCCTAGAGAAAGGCCCTACGTTCAAAATCAAACACCGACTTCCTTTCGACGGAACTGCCTCACATGCCTCTGACGACCGTCGAGTAGGCACGATCAGGAGCTCAACTGCTTCAAAATTGGAACGGAGCCTGACTTGCTCCTCAACTGAACGTTGACAGGAACCAGCAGTATCCCTTAGGTGACAAGGCTACTGGAAAAGGGGACCCTGGGCCCACTCCCCGAATCTCGACCGTCAGAGAGAAGCGTCCCTTTGATGCCCTGCCAAGCCTCGAAGTAGACTCCTTAGATGTTGTCCCATCGTAAGCTCTCGACAGGATCATCCTGACATTCGATTGAACAAAACACCGAGGTTTGAAGGGCCATCCTGGTTCCCCCCGCCGTGAAGTCGAGAATGATACCCAGGATTTCCCCGCCCGCATGCACTCGAGAAAACTACCATGAGAGACTTCTCATTCCCCCTCCACTAGCGAGATAGGAGGCCCCGATTCCCCTGCACTGCATGCAGACGTCAATTCCGTGACCCCTTCCTTCAAACATGTCAGGAGCCTCGACGTGTGCTTGATGGATGTCGAGGACAGTCCGCAAAAACACTGTCACAAGTAGAAGACTGGAACCCTGAGGTCACACCAGCATTGCGAAGAGCACCATGGCGCCCCAAATTCAACTCGAGATGAGGGCCCGCATTCCCCTGCATTGACTCCAGAGCCATCCCCCGTTCCCCATCAAACACGACCTGGAATAGTGCTTGACGATTTCCCTTTAGGCACTTCACACCATGAGTATTCCCCCGATAACAACTGGGTCCAAGTCCTATCGGGAAAAAAGATATACCAAGATTCAGACAGATTGCAACTGCGAGGACAGCTCGTGTACATACCGCCAAATTGCCTCGAGAGATGAGTCGCTGATTCAAATCCTGGCTAATTAGGGGACACAAGACGTGTAGGCCACCCTTTCCATTTCTCCACAAGGCCCCTTCAAGAGAGGCTTTCTCGGGCTCAGCAAAAGGTATGAGGGAGGGACCCTGAGATTGCTGCCTCAATGGGACATATTACACCGAGATAAGGCCTCTGACTTCGAAAGGAGGCCGGGGTGTTCCTTGCAGTGGCTTGAAATACAGTCTAGTCTTTTCATACTCACAAGGTGAAGGGATGTCTGCACCACGCTGTGGAGTCCCTAGAGAAAGCCCCTAGTCCCCCGAGCGACTGACCTGATTGTTCAGAACGGAATGCCTCACATAACCACTGTCCACCTCGAGAAGCACGTCAGAGCTCACTTGCTTTCAAAATTTGACGGAGAGCCTGACTCCTCTTGAACATTGACAGGAAATCCCAGTAACCCTGAGTCGGCTACTGGTCACCATTGATCAGGGACCCTGGGTCATCCCCGAGCTCACACCTCTGAGAAGCGTCCCTTTGTGCCAAGAGTCTGCCAAACCTCGAAGAGACTCCTGACTTTGGTGTATCCCTCGATAGTAACGTCGACAGGAGCTCCTGACTTCGTTGAACAAACACGAGGGTTTGAAGGGCCATCCCCGCCGTAAGTCGAGAATGTACCCCAGGGGCCCCCGCCGCAACTCGAGAAAAAACCATGAGACTTCCTCCCCCTCCAAGCGAGATGAGGCCCGATTCCCCTGCACTGCATGCAGAGCAATTCCGTGAGACCCCCTGAAACATGTCAGAGCCTCGACTTGCTTGATGGATGTCGAGACAGTCCGCAAAAACAAACGTCCACAAGTAGAGAGGGACCCTGAGGTCACATACCAGCATCGCGAAGGAGCTACCATGGGCCCCAAATCAACTCGAGATGAGGCCCGCTCGCTTCCCCTGCATTGACTCCAGAGAGCCATCCCCCGTTCCCCATCAAACACGACCTGAGGCTTGACTCCCTTATAGGCAACTCCAGAGATTCCCCGAGAACAACGGCCAAGTCTAGAGGATTACCCAAGTTCAGCAGAGCAACTCGAGGACTGCTCCGTGTACCCCAAATTGCCGTTCTAGATGAGAGCTGATTCCCTGGCTTAGACTCAAGACGTAGGCCACCATTTTCCACAAGCCCCTCAAGAGGAGGCTTCTCTCGAAGCAATAGGTATGAGGGAGGACCCTGAGATTGCTGCCTTCAATGGGCAATATACACCGAGAAGCCCTGACTCGAAGGAGGCCGGGTTTCCTTGCAGTGGCTTCATGAATACAGTCTAGTCCATTTCATCTCAACAAGGTGAAGGGATGTCTGCACCACCTGTGGAGTCCCTAGAGAAAGCCCTAGGTCCCCGACTCCTTTCGACGGAATGCCTCACGATTAGCCTCAGCCTCTGACACCTCGATCACAGATGGCAACGACAGCAAGACCGTCACTGCTTCAAAATGCACCTGAGACGGAGCTGGACGACCTCTTGAACATTGACAGTGAATCCGCGAGTAATCTCCTTGTCTACTAGATAAAGGACCCTGGGTCTCCCGACTCACCTCGAGTGCAAGCGTCCCTTTTGCCCTGCCAAGCCTCGAAGAGACTCCTAGAGGTGTCCCTCGTAACTCGACAGGACGTCCTAGCGACCTATGTCGTCTTGAAACAAACACGAGCGGTTGAAGGGTAGAATCCCCGCCGTAAAGTCGAGAATGTACCCCATTGTCCCTCCGCCGCAACTCGAGAAAAACCATGAAGAACTTGTCAACCCCATTTTTTTTACAAGCGAGAACTGAGGTCCCCGATTTCCCCTGCAACTGCATGCAGAGCAATTCCGTGAGCCCCCCAGAAACATTGTCAGGAAGCCACTCGACTTGCTTGAATGGATGAGTCGAGACAGTCCGCAAAAACACACTGTACACAAGAGTTACGAGGGACCCTGAGGTCAGCACCAGCATACGCGAAGGATCTCCATGGGCCCCAAATCAACACGAGATGAGGCCCGCTGATCCCTGCATTGACTTCCAGAGGCCATCCCCCGTTTCCCATCAAACCACGACCTGAGGGCTTGACTCCCTTTAGGGCAACTCACCAGAGGTTTCCCGAGAGAATCCCACGGGCTCAAGTCTAGTACGGAGTACCACAGTTCAAGCCCAGAGCAACGTCAGCGTGACTGCTCCAGTGTACCACCAAATTGCCTCGAGATGAGAGCTGAATCGGTCCCGATGGCTTTAGAATCAAGACTATTAGGCCACCTTTACCACAAGCCCCCCTCAAGAGAGGCTTCTCAATCAGCAATAGGTATAGAGGAATGCAGTTGGACCTGAGATTGCTCGCCTGTCCAAATGGGCATATACACCGCCCGAGAGGGGCCCTGGACACCATCGAAAGGAGGCCGGCTTTCCTTGCAGTCGGCTTGAATACAGTCTAGTCTTTCAGTCTCACAAGGATGAAGGGATGTCAGCCACCACCTGTGGAGTCCTAGAGAAAGCCCGTAGGTTCCCCCCGACTCCTTCGTACGGAATTCCTTTCTCACATGCATCTGACGAGCCTTCGGAGAGGCCACGCAGAGTCTCACTTGGCTGCTTCACAAATTTGACGGAGCCTGACCACTCTGTCTTGAACATTGACACGAGGACATCCCAGTATCCCTGTTAGGCTCTATGGAAATTGGACCCTGGGTCTCCCGACTCACCCTCGAGAAGCGTCCCTTTTGCTACCTGCCGAAGGCCACGAAGAGACATCCTGAGGTGTCCCTCTAACTCCGACAGGAGGTCCTGACTTCGTTGAACTCAATACACGAGGGTTGAAGGGCCATCCCCTCCGTAAGTCGAGAATGATACCCCAGGGGTCCCCGCCGCAACTCGAGAAAAACCATAGAACTTCCCCCTCCAAGCGAGATGAAGCACCAACGAAACCGATTCCCCCCCCCCTGCACTGCATGCAGAGCAATAATACGTGAGCCCCCTGAGAACCATGTCCTAGTCGTAGCCTCGACTTGCTTGATGGATAGTCGAGACAGTCCGCAAAAAACACTGTCACAAGTAGAGAGGAGGACCCTGAGGTCACACCACATGTTCGCGAAGGAAGCTCCATGGGCCCCAAAACAACTCGAGATGAGGCCCGCTTCGCCCTGCATTGACTCCAGAGCCATCCCCCGTTCACCATCAAACACGCTCCTGAGGCTATGACTCCCTTTATGCAACTCCAGAGGTTCGCCCAGAGAACAACGGGCCAAGTCTAGAGGAGTACCAAGTTCAAGCATAGATGCAACTCGATGGACTTTGCTCCGTGTACCCCAAATTGCCTCGAGATGAGAGCTGATTCCCTGAGCTTAGACTCAAGACGTAGGACACACCTTTCACAAGCCCGTCAAGAGGATGCTGCTCTCAGCAACTAGATGTATGAGGGAGGGACCCCTAAAGATTGCGCTGCCTCAATGGGCAAATACACCGAGAATTCCCTGACTCGAAAGTATGGCCGGGTGTTTTCCTTGCAGTGGCCTTGAATAACAGTCTAGTCTTTCAAATCTCACAAGCTGACAAGGGATGACTCTGCACCACCCTGTGGAGTCCCTCAGAGAAAATCCCTAGGTCCCCGATCACCTTTCGAACGGAATGCCTCACATGCCTCTGACACTCGAGAGGCAACGCAGAGCTCACTGCTTCAAAAATTGTGACGGTGCCTGACCTCCTCTTGAACATTGACAGGAATCCAGTATCCTGTGTGGGCTACTGGAAAGGGACCCTGGGTCTCCCCCTAAAACACCTCGGAGAAGCGTCCCTTTTGCCCTGGCAAGCCTCGAAGTAGACTTCGCGGATGCATGTCCCATCGTAAAAATCGAGACTACAGGAAACTCCTGAACCTTCGTTTTTGAACAAAACACGAGTGGATAAAGGGCTCATCCTGGCCCCGCCGAAAAGTCGAGAAAGAATGAGACCCCAGAATTGTCCAAACGCACGCCTCTTTCTATCGAGAAAAAGCAGATTAGACTTTCCCATCACAAACGAGATGAGGCACTCTGCGATTCCCCTGCATTGCATGCAGCACGCAAGTTCCGTGGGACCCCTGAATCATGTCAGAGAGCCTCTACTGGCTTGATGGATGTACGAGTCCGTCCTAGCTCAAAACGACACTGATCACAAGTAGGAGAGTGAGATCCTGAGGTCAACACAGACATCGAGAAGTGAGCTCTCACTTCGAGCCCCTAAACAAATCTGAGATGAGTGCCCGCTTCCCCTGCATATGACATCCAGAGCCATCCCCAGTTCCCCATCAAACACACTCGACTGTGGCTTTGACTCCCTCTTATGGCAAAACACCTGAAATATTCACGGGGAAAAACATACGGGCCATGTCTAGTCGAGAGATACCCAAGTTCCATGTATAGGTAGCGAGCAGCAACACGTTCGAGGACTGCACCGATGTACCACAAATATCGAGACGTCGTCTTTGGCGCGAGAGGAGCGCATCATAATTTAAGCTATGATGAAGCTGATGCCCTGCTTAGAGGCTTCAAGAATCGTAGGCCACCTTTCCCAAGCCCCACAAACTGAGGCTTCACCCTTAGTCAATTAGGTATCAGAAGGGAGGACCCTGAGACATGTGATTGACTTGCCTCATGGGCATATACACCGAGAAGCCCTTACTCGACAAAGGAGGTCCGGGTTCCCTTAGCAGTGGCTACTGAATACAGTCTAGTCTTTCATCTCACAAGCTGAAGGGATGTCTGCACCACCTGTGGAGTCCCTAGAGAAAGCCCTAGGTCCCCGACTCCTTTCGACGGAATGCCTCACATGCCTCTGACACCTCGAGAGGCACGCAGAGCTCACTGCTTTCAAAATTTGACGGAGCCTGACTCCTCTTGAACATTGACAGGAATCCCAGTATCCCTGTGGCTACTGGAAAGGGACCCTGGGTCTCCCGACTCACCTCGAGAAGCGTTCCTTTTGCCCTGCCAAGCCTCGAAGAGACTCCTGAGGTGTCCTCGTAACTCGACAGGAGTCCTGACTTCGTTGAACCAAACACGAGGGTTGAAGGGCCATCCCCGCCGTAAGTCGAGAATGTACCCCAGGTCCCCCCGCCGCAACTCGAGAAAAACCATGAGACTTCCCCCTCCAAGCGAGATGAGGCCCGATTCCCCTGCACTGCATGCAGAGCAATTCCGTGAGCCCCCTGAAACATGTCAGGAGCCTCGACTTGCTTGATGGATGTCGAGACAGTCCGCAAAAACACTGTCACAAGTAGAGAGGGACCCTGAGGTCACACCAGCATCGCGAAGGAGCTCCATGGGCCCCAAATCAACTCGAGATGAGGCCCGCTTCCCCTGCATTGACTCCAGAGCCATCCCCCGTTCCCCATCAAACACGACCTGAGGCTTGACTCCCTTTAGGCAACTCCAGAGGTTCCCCCGAGAACAACGGGCCAAGTCTAGAGGAGTACCAAGTTCAGCAGAGCAACTCGAGGACTGCTCCGTGTACCCCAAATTGCCTCGAGATGAGAGCTGATTCCCTGGCTTAGACTCAAGACGTAGGCCACCTTTCCACAAGCCCCTCAAGAGGAGGCTTCTCTCAGCAATAGGTATGAGGGAGGGACCCTGAGATTGCTGCCTCAATGGGCATATACACCGAGAAGCCCTGACTCGAAAGGAGGCCGGCTTTCCTTGCAGTGGCTTGAATACAGTCTAGTCTTTCATCTCACAAGCTGAAGGGATGTCTGCACCACCTGTGGAGTCCCTAGAGAAAGCCCTAGGTCCCCGACTCCTTTCGACGGAATGCCTCACATGCCTCTGACACCTCGAGAGGCACGCAGAGCTCACTGCTTCAAAATTTGACGGAGCCTGACTCCTCTTGAACATTGACAGGAATCCCAGTATCCCTGTGGCTACTGGAAAGGGACCCTGGGTCTCCCGACTCACCTCGAGAAGCGTTCCTTTTGCCCTGCCAAGCCTCGAAGAGACTCCTGAGGTGTCCCTCGTAACTCGACAGGAGTCCTGACTTCGTTGAACAAACACGAGGGTTGAAGGGCCATCCCCGCCGTAAGTCGAGAATGTACCCCAGGTCCCCGCCGCAACTCGAGAAAAACCATGAGACTTCCCCCTCCAAGCGAGATGAGGCCCGATTCCCCTGCACTGCATGCAGAGCAATTCCGTGAGCCCCCTGAAACATGTCAGGAGCCTCGACTTGCTTGATGGATGTCGAGACAGTCCGCAAAAAACACTGTCACAAGTAGAGAGGGACCCTGAGGTCACACCAGCATCGCGAAGGAGCTCCATGGGCCCCAAATCAACTCGAGATGAGGCCCGCTTCCCCTGCATTGACTCCAGAGCCATCCCCCCGTCCCCATCAAACACGACCTGAGGCTTGACTCCCTTTAGGCAACTCCAGAGGTTCCCCGAGAACAACGGGCCAAGTCTAGAGGAGTACCAAGTTCAGCAGAGCAACTCGAGGACTGCTCCGTGTACCCCAAATTGCCTCGAGATGAGAGCTGATTCCCTGGCTTAGACTCAAGACGTAGGCCACCTTTCCACAAGCCCCTCAAGAGGAGGCTTCTCTCAGCAATAGGTATGAGGGAGGGACCCTGAGATTGCTGCCTCAATGGGCATATACACCGAGAAGCCCTGACTCGAAAGGAGGCCGGTTTCCTTGCAGTGGCTTGAATACAGTCTAGTCTTTCATCTCACAAGCTGAAGGGATGTCTGCACCACCTGTGGAGTCCCTAGAGAAAGCCCTAGGTCCCCGACTCCTTTCGACGGAATGCCTCACATGCCTCTGACACCTCGAGAGGCACGCAGAGCTCACTGCTTCAAAATTTGACGGAGCCTGACTCCTCTTGAACATTGACAGGAATCCCAGTATCCCTGTGGCTACTGGAAAGGGACCCTGGGTCTCCCGACTCACCTCGAGAAGCGTTCCTTTTGCCCTGCCAAGCCTCGAAGAGACTCCTGAGGTGTCCCTCGTAACTCGACAGGAGTCCTGACTTCGTTGAACAAACACGAGGGTTGAAGGGCCATCCCCGCCGTAAGTCGAGAATGTACCCCAGGTCCCCGCCGCAACTCGAGAAAAAACCATGAGACTTCCCCCTCCAAGCGAGATGGCCCGATTCCCCTGCACTGCATGCAGAGCAATTCCGTGAGCCCCCTGAAACATGTCAGGAGCCTCGACTTGCTTGATGGATGTCGAGACAGTCCGCAAAAAACACTGTCACAAGTAGAGAGGGACCCTGAGGTCACACCAGCATCGCGAAGGAGCTCCATGGGCCCCAAATCAACTCGAGATGAGGCCCGCTTCCCCTGCATTGACTCCAGAGCCATCCCCCGTTCCCCATCAAACACGACCTGAGGCTTGACTCCCTTTAGGCAACTCCAGAGGTTCCCCGAGAACAACGGGCCAAGTCTAGAGGAGTACCAAGTTCAGCAGAGCAACTCGAGGACTGCTCCGTGTACCCCAAATTGCCTCGAGATGAGAGCTGATTCCCTGGCTTAGACTCAAGACGTAGGCCACCTTTCCACAAGCCCCTCAAGAGGAGGCTTCTCTCAGCAATAGGTATGAGGGAGGGACCCTGAGATTGCTGCCTCAATGGGCATATACACCGAGAAGCCCTGACTCGAAAGGAGGCCGGCTTTCCTTGCAGTGGCTTGAATACAGTCTAGTCTTTCATCTCACAAGGTGAAGGGATGTCTGCACCACCTGTGGAGTCCCTAGAGAAAGCCCTAGGTCCCCGACTCCTTTCGACGGAATGCCTCACATGCCTCTGACACCTCGAGAGGCACGCAGAGCTCACTGCTTCAAAATTTGACGGAGCCTGACTCCTCTTGAACATTGACAGGAATCCCAGTATCCCTGTGGCTACTGGAAAGGGACCCTGGGTCTCCCGACTCACCTCGAGAAGCGTTCCCTTTTGCCCTGCCAAGCCTCGAAGAGACTCCTGAGGTGTCCCTCGTAACTCGACAGGAGTCCTGACTTCGTTGAACAAACACGAGGGTTGAAGGGCCATCCCCGCCGTAAGTCGAGAATGTACCCCAGGTCCCCGCCGCAACTCGAGAAAAACCATGAGACTTCCCCCTCCAAGCGAGATGAGGCCCGATTCCCCTGCACTGCATGCAGAGCAATTCCGTGAGCCCCCTGAAACATGTCAGGAGCCTCGACTTGCTTGATGGATGTCGAGACAGTCCGCAAAAAAACACTGTCACAAGTAGAGAGGGACCCTGAGGTCACACCAGCATCGCGAAGGAGCTCCATGGGCCCCAAATCAACTCGAGATGAGGGCCGCTTCCCCTGCATTGACTCCAGAGCCATCCCCCGTTCCCCATCAAACACGACCTGAGGCTTGACTCCCTTTAGGCAACTCCAGAGGTTCCCCGAGAACAACGGGCCAAGTCTAGAGGAGTACCAAGTTCAGCAGAGCAACTCGAGGACTGCTCCGTGTACCCCAAATTGCCTCGAGATGAGAGCTGATTCCCTGGCTTAGACTCAAGACGTAGGCCACCTTTCCACAAGCCCCTCAAGAGGAGGCTTCTCTCAGCAATAGGTATGAGGGAGGGACCCTGAGATTGCTGCCTCAATGGGCATATACACCGAGAAGCCCTGACTCGAAAGGAGGCCGGGTTTCCTTGCAGTGGCTTGAATACAGTCTAGTCTTTCATCTCACAGGTGAAGGGATGTCTGCACCACCTGTGGAGTCCCTAGAGAAAGCCCTAGGTCCCCGACTCCTTTCGACGGAATGCCTCACATGCCTCTGACACCTCGAGAGGCACGCAGAGCTCACTGCTTCAAAATTTGACGGAGCCTGACTCCTCTTGAACATTGACAGGAATCCCAGTATCCCTGTGGGCTACTGGAAAGGGACCCTGGGTCTCCCGACTCACCTCGAGAAGCGTTCCCTTTTGCCCTGCCAAGCCTCGAAGAGACTCCTGAGGTGTCCCTCGTAACTCGACAGGAGTCCTGACTTCGTTGAACAAACACGAGGGTTGAAGGGCCATCCCGCCGTAAGTCGAGAATGTACCCCAGGTCCCCGCCGCAACTCGAGAAAAACCATGAGACTTCCCCCTCCAAGCGAGATGAGGCCCGATTCCCCTGCACTGCATGCAGAGCAATTCCGTGAGCCCCCTGAAACATGTCAGGAGCCTCGACTTGCTTGATGGATGTCGAGACAGTCCGCAAAAACACTGTCACAAGTAGAGAGGGACCCTGAGGTCACACCAGCATCGCGAAGGAGCTCCATGGGCCCCAAATCAACTCGAGATGAGGCCCGCTTCCCCTGCATTGACTCCAGAGCCATCCCCGTTCCCCATCAAACACGACCTGAGGCTTGACTCCCTTTAGGCAACTCCAGAGGTTCCCGAGAACAACGGGCAGTCTAGAGGAGTACCAAGTTCAGCAGAGCAACTCGAGGACTGCTCCGTGTACCCCAAATTGCCTCGAGATGAGAGCTGATTCCCTGGCTTAGACTCAAGACGTAGGCCACCTTTCCACAAGCCCCTCAAGAGGAGGCTTCTCTCAGCAATAGGTATGAGGGAGGGACCCTGAGATTGCTGCCTCAATGGGCATATACACCGAGAAGCCCTGACTCGAAAGGAGGCCGGCTTTCCTTGCAGTGGCTTGAATACAGTCTAGTCTTTCATCTCACAAGTGAAGGGATGTCTGCACCACCTGTGGAGTCCCTAGAGAAAGCCCTAGGTCCCCGACTCCTTTCGACGGAATGCCTCACATGCCTCTGACACCTCGAGAGGCACGCAGAGCTCACTGCTTCAAAATTTGACGGAGCCTGACTCCTCTTGAACATTGACAGGAATCCCAGTATCCCTGTGGCTACTGGAAAGGGACCCTGGGTCTCCCGACTCACCTCGAGAAGCGTTCCTTTTGCCCTGCCAAGCCTCGAAGAGACTCCTGAGGTGTCCCTCGTAACTCGACAGGAGTCCTGACTTCGTTGAACCAACACGAGGGTTGAAGGGCCATCCCCGCCGTAAGTCGAGAATGTACCCCAGGTCCCCGCCGCAACTCGAGAAAAAAACCATGAGACTTCCCCCTCCAAGCGAGATGAGGCCCGATTCCCCTGCACTGCATGCAGAGCAATTCCGTGAGCCCCCTGAAACATGTCAGGAGCCTCGACTTGCTTGATGGATGTCGAGACAGTCCGCAAAAACACTGTCACAAGTAGAGAGGGACCCTGAGGTCACACCAGCATCGCGAAGAGCTCCCGGTGGCGCAGGCCAAAAATCAACCGGAGAACTTATGTGACCCGCTTTTTCCGCGCGAGCGGCTCCTGTGAGTCCACCTTTTGCATTGACTCCGGAAACTCAGAAGCCATTCCCCCCCTTCCCTCATCAACCAAGGCTACGCTAGCCTTGACTCCTTTAGCAATCCTCCCAGTTCCCTAATTTCCTTCCTCCCGTCCCCACCAACGAGAGCCACAGTCTAAGAGTACCACGTTTCAGCAGAGCAACTCGACGTGCATCCGATACCCCCCCCAGTCCACTTCGCATCTCTCATGCTTTTTTTCCCTGCTTAAAGACTCAAATCTAGGCCTGTCGCTTCCCACAGAGCCCTCCGTCTAAGAGGAGGCTTCTATTCAGCAAACAGATGGTATGAGGGAGGGGACCCAGAGGATTCAGGCGCTCAGGCGTCATTTGTGCATAGACTCCGAGGCTATTAAAATCTATGCCTCTTGAGCTTCGAACTAAGGAGCGCCCACCGGTTTTTTTTTCCTTGCAGTGGCTCCCTTGCAAATTACAGTTATCTAGACTTTCATCTCACGGTGGGGCAGGCTGCAAAGGGGGGGGGGGGGGGGGGGGGGGGGGATGTCTGCAAACTACACCTTGTGGAGTTCCTAGAGACATGCCCTTAGCCCACCGAGACTGGTCCTTTCAACGGGAATGCCTCAAAAAAAAAAACCCACTCCACCAAACATAAAAAAAAAAAAACAATCCACAAACCCCCCCAAACAAAAATAAAAAAATCAAAAAAAAAAAAAACCCACAACAAAAAAAAAAAAATAAAACCAAAAAAAAAAAAATAAACAAAACCCCCCCCAAACCACCATCAAAAAAAAATGCCCTCTGAAACCCTCTGGAGAAGCCAACGCTAGGAGCACACTGCGTTTTCTATGGGATGTTTGACGGACGCCTTGGGATTCCTCTTGTCCTGGATTGACAGATTGGGAAATCCCAGTATCCCTGTGGCTACTGGAAAGTGGGAAAGGGGGTGGTCCCTGGTTCTCTTCCGGCAGACGTCACTACTCAGGACCTCAAAGCGGAGTCCCTTTTTTGCCCTGCCAAGACCTCGATAGACGAACTCCGTGGTGCCCTCGTAATTCGACACGGAGTTTCTGACTTCGGTGAAAAAGCCAACACGAGGGTGGAAGGGCGATCGCCCGGCCGTTTTTTAAAGTCTAGACTACCGTGCTGCAGTATGTGTGGAGGTGGGAGGGATTGGGGAGAGAGATGAAGGGATAAAATGTACCCCAGGAGTCCCGCCGCCGCCAAACTCCGGAAGAGAAAGACCAAATGAGGACTTTCCCATTTTATCCACCTCTCTCAAAGCGAAATAAAGGAGGCACGATTCCCTCTGCACTGCATGCAGAGCCCAATTGCCGTGAGGGCACCCCCCTTGAAACTATGTCAAGAGCCTCGGTCTTTGCTTGATGGATGTCGAGACAGGGCCGCAAAAATACTGTCACAAGTTTAGAGAGGGACCCTGAGGGTTCCACACACCAGCATCGCGGAAGGTGACTCCATGGCCCAGGGGGGGGGAGCCAAATTCACAAACCTTTGCGAGATTGTAGGCCGCTTCCCTACACATGTCTTGCTGGGTCCTATTGGCATTTGACTCCATGAAGCCATCGTGAGGGGGGCCCCAGTGCCACAATCAAAACTCGAACCTGAGGCATGACGTCTCTCCCTCTTTAGGCTAACTCCCAGAGGGTTTCCCGGACGTATTGTAGGGAGAGGCGGCGGGGTGGGAACAACGGAGGCATCCCAAATTCTAGAAGGATTACCAAGGGGGGGGGGGGGGGTGTCAAGACCAACCTGAGAGCATTGAAACGCGAGGACTGCTCCCGGTTGTTAACCCCGCGGGCGCGAGGTAAATTGCCTGCGAGTTGAGAGAGATAGCTTGCAAATTCCTTGGTTTAGATTCAAGACCGTAGGTCCACCTGTTCCACAAGCCCCTCAAGAGGAAGGCTTCTCTCAGCAATAGGTATGAGGGAGGGACCCTGAGATTGCTGCCTCAATGGGCATATACACCGAGAAGCCCTGACTCGAAAGGAGGCCGGCTTTCCTTGCAGTGGCTTGAATACAGTCTAGTCTTTCATCTCACAAGTGAAGGGATGTCTGCACCACCTGTGGAGTCCCTAGAGAAAGCCCTAGGTCCCCGACTCCTTTCGACGGAA
>JAJLRB010001487.1:0-29759 GCA_020976825.1 Odocoileus hemionus | reverse complement strand
TCGAGATGAGGCCCGCTTCCCCTGCATTGACTCCAGAGCCATCCCCCGTTCCCATCAAACACGACCAGTGGCTTGACTCCCTTTAGGCAACTCCAGAGGTTCCCCGAGAACAACGTGCCAAGTCTAGAGGAATACCAAGTTCAGCAGAGCACCTCGAGGAATGCCCGTGTACTCCAAATTGCCTAGAGAGATGAGAGCTGATTCCCTGGCTTAGACTCAAGACGTAGGCCAACTTTCCACAAGCCCCTCAAGAGGAGGCTTCTCTCAGCAGTAGATATGAGGGAGGGGCCCTGAGTTTGCTGCCTCAAGTGGCATATACACCGAGAAGCCCTGACTCGAAAGGAGGCCGGGTTTCCTTGCAGTGGCTTGAATACAGGCTCATCTTTCATCTCACAAGGTGAAGGGATGTCTGCATCCCCTGTGGAGTCCCTAGAGAAAGACCTAGGTCCCCGACTCCTTTCGACGGAATGCCTCACATGCCTCTGACACATCGAGAGGCACGCAGAGCTCACTGCTTCAAAAGGTGACGGTGCCTGACTCCTCTTGAACATTGACAGAAATCCCAGTATCCCTGTGGCTACTGGAAAGGGCACCTGGGTCTCCCGCCTCACCTCGAGAAGCGTCCCCTTTTGCCCTGCCAACCCTCGAAGAGATTCCTGAGGTGTCCCTCGTAACTCGAGAGGAGTCCTGACTTCGCTGAACAAACACGAGGGTTGAAGGGCCATCCCCGCCCTAACTCGAGAATGTACCCCAGGTCCCGCCGCAACTCGAGAAAAACCATGAGACTTCCCTCCAAGCGAGATGAGGCCCGATTCCCCTGCACTGCATGCAGAGCAATTCCGTGAGCCCCATGAAACATGTCAGGAGCCTCGACTTGCTTGATGGATCTCGAGACAATCCGCAAAAACACTGTCACAAATAGAGAGGGAACCTGAGGTCACACCAGCATCGCGAAAGGAGCTCCATGCACCCCAAATCAACTCGAGATGAGGGCTTAGGCCCGCTTCCCCTGCATTGACTCCAGAGCCATCCCCCTTTCCCATTCAAACACGACCAGTGGCTTGACTCCCTTTAGGCAACTCCAGAGGTTCCCCGAGAACAACGTGCCAAGTCTAGAGGAATACCAAGTTCAGCAGAGCACCTCGAGGAATGCCCCGTGTACTCCAAATTGCCTAGAGATGAGAGCTGATTCCCTGGCTTAGACTCAAGACGTAGGCCGATTTTCCACAAGCCCCTCAAGAGGAGGCTTCTCTCAGTAGTAATTATGAGGGAGAGGGACCCTGAGTTTGCTGCCTCAAGTGGCATATACACCGAGAGCCCTGACTCGAAAGGAGACCGGGTTTCCTTGCAGTTGCTTTAATTCAGGCTCATCTTTCATCTCACAAGGTCAAGGGATGTCTGCATCCCCTCTGGAGTCCATAGAGAAAGACCTAGTTCCCCGACTCCTTTCGACGGAATGCCTCATATTCCTCTGAAACATCGAGAGGCACGCACGCAGAGCTCACTGCTTCAAAAGGTGACGGTGCCTGACTCCTCTTGAACATTTACCGGAATCCCAGTATCTCTGTGGCTACTGGAAAGGGCCCCTGGGTCTCCCGCCTCACCTCGAGAATCGGCCCTTTTGCCCTGCCAAGACTCAAAGAAATTCCTGAGGTGTCCCTCGTAACACGAAAGGAGCCCTGACGTCGCTGAACAAACACGAGGGTTGAAGGGCCATCCCCGCCTTAACTCGAGAATATACCTGAGGTCCCCGCCGCAACTCGAGAAAAAACCATGAGACTTCCCCCTCCAAGAGAGATGAGGCCCGATTCCCCTGCACTGCATGCAGAGGAATTCCGTGATCCCCATGAAACATGTCAGGAGCCTCGACTTGCTTGATGGATCTCGAAACAATCCGCAGGAACACTGTCAGAAGTAGAGAGGGATCCTGAGGTCACACCAGCATTGCCAAGGAGCAGCCATATACCCCAAATCAAATCGAGATGAGGCCCGCTTCCCTGCATTGACTCCAGAGCCATTCCCCATTCCCCATCAAACACGACCAGTGGCTTGACTCCCTTTAGGCAACTCCATAGGGTGCCCGAGAAAAACGTGCTAAATCTAGAGGAAAACCAAATTCAGCAGAGAAACTCGAGG
The DNA here is from genome assembly GCA_020976825.1 of Odocoileus hemionus. NCBI lineage: Eukaryota > Metazoa > Chordata > Mammalia > Artiodactyla > Cervidae > Odocoileus > Odocoileus hemionus. Next base: position 27,623 of record JAJLRB010001487.1, on the reverse strand, counting down.
AATGCTCCATGTACACCAATTTGCCTCGAGATGAGAGCTGATTCCCTGGCTTAGACTCAAGACATATGCCAACTTTCCACAAGCCCCTCAAGAGGAGGGTCTCTCTCATCAATAGGTATGAGGGAGGGACCCTGAGTTTGCTGCCTCAATTGGCATATCCACCGAGAATCCCTGACTCGAAAGGAGGCTGGGATTCCTTTGCCGTGGCTTGAATACAGGCTCATCTTTCATCTCACAAGGTGAAGGGAGGTCTGCATCCCCTATGGAGTCCCTAGAGAAAGCATGAGTTACCCGAATCCTTTGGACGGAATACCTCACATGCCTCTGACACCTCGAGAGGCATGCAGAGCTCACTGCTTCTAAAGGTGACGGTGCCTGACTCCTCCTGAACATTGACAGGAATCCCAGTATCCCTGTGGCTACTGGAAAGGGCCCCTGGGTCTCCCGCCTCACCTCGAGAAGCGTCTCTTTTGCCCTGCCAAGCCTCGAAGAGATTCCTGAAGTGTCCCTCATAACTCGACACGAGTCCTGACGTCGCTGAACAAACAGGAGTGTTGAAGGCCAATCCCCGCCTTAACTCGAGAATATACCCGAGGTCCCCGCCGCAACTCGAGAAAAACCATGAGAATTCCCCCTCCAAGTGTGATGAGGCCCGATGCCCCTGCACTGCATGCAGAGAAATTCCATAATCCCCATGAAACATGTCAGGAGCCTGGACTTGCTTGATGGATCTCGAGGCAATCCGCAAGAACCCTGTCACATGTAGAGAGGGTCCCTGAGGTCACACCAGATTCGCCAAGGAGCTCCGAGTACCCCAAATCAACTCGAGATGAGGCCCGCTTCCCCTTCCCCTTCATTGACTCCAGAGCCATCCCTCGTTCCTCATCAAACACGACCAGTGGCTTGACTCCTTTAGGCAACCCCAGAAGTTCCCCGAGAACAACGTGCCAAGTCTAGAGGTATACCAAGTTCAGCAGAGCACCTTGAGGAATGCTCCGTGTACCCCAAATTGCCTCGAGATGTGAGCTGATTCCCTGGCTTAGATTCAAGACGTAGGCCAACGTTCCACAAGCCCCTCTAGAGGAGGCTTCTCTCAGCAGTAGATATGAGGGAGGGGCCCTGAGTTTGCTGCCTCACGTGGCATATACACCGAGAAGCCCTGACTCGAAAGGAGGCCGGGTTTCCTTGCAGTGGCTTGAATACAGGCTCACCTTTAATCTCACAAGGTGATGGGATGTCTGCATCCCCTGTGGAGTCCCTAGAGAAAGACCTAGGTCCCCAACTCCTTTCGACGGAATGCCTCACATGCCTCTGACACCTCGAGAGGCACGCAGAGCTCACTGCTTCAAAAGTTGACGGTGCTGCCTGACTCCTCTTGAACATTGACAGGAATCCCAGTACCACTGTGGCTACTGGAAAGGGCCCCTGGATCTCCAGCCTCACCTCGAGAAGCGTCCCTTTTGCCCTGCAAAGCCTCGAAGAGATTTCTGAGGTGTCCCTCGTAACTCGACAGGTGTCCTGACGTCGCTGAACAAACACGAGGGTTGAAGGGCCATCCACGCCGTAACTCGAGAATGAACGCCAGGTCCCCCGCCGCAACTCGAGAAAAACCATGAGACTTCCCCCTCCAAGCGAGATGAGAACCGATTCCCCTGCACTTCATGCAGAGCAATTCCGTGAGCCCCATGAAACATGTCAGGAGCCTCGACTTGCTTGATGGATCTCGAGAAAATACGCAACAACACTGTGAGAAGTAGAGACGGGCTGAGGTCACACCAGCATCGCGAAGGGGCTCAATGTACCCCAAATCAAATCGAGATGAGGCCTGCTTCCCTTTCATTGACTCCAGAGCCATCCCCCGTTCCCATTCATTCAAACACGAACAGTGGCTTGACTCCCTTTAGGCAACTCCAGAGGTTCCCCCAGAACAACATGCCAAGTCTAGAGGAATACCAATTTCAGCAGAGTACCTCGAGGAATGCTCCGTGTACCCCAAAGTGCCTCGAGATGAGAGCTGATTCTCTGACTTAAACTCAAGACGTAGGCCAACTTTTCACAAGCCCCTCATGAGGAGGGTTCTCTCAGCAGTAGGTATGAGGGAGGGGCCCTGAGTTTGCTGCTTCAAGTGGCATATACACCGACAATCCCTGACTCGAAAGGAGGCAGGGTTTCCTTGCAGTGGCTTGAATACAGGCTCATCTTTCATCTCACAAGGTGAAGGGATGTCTGCTTCCACTGTGGAGTCCCTAGAGAAAGCCCTAGGTCCCCGACTCCTTTCGACGGAATGCCTCACAAGCCTCTGACACATCGAAAGGCACGCAGAGCTCACTGCTTCCAAAGGTGACGGTGCCTGATTCCTCTTGAACATTGACAGAAATCCCAGTATCCCTGTGGCTACTGGAAAGCGCCCCTGGGTCTCCCGCCTCACCTCGAGAAGCATCCCTTTTGCCCTGCCAATCCTCGAAGAGATTCCTCAGGTGACCCTCGTAACTCGAGAGGAGTCCTGACTTCGCTGAATAAACACGAGGGTTGAATGGCCATCCCCGCCCTAACTCGAGAATGTACCCCAGGTCCCCGTCGCAACTCGAGAAAAACCATGAGACTTCCCCCTCCAAGCGAGATGAGAACCGATTCCCCTGCACTGCATGCAGAGCAATTCCGTGAGCCCCATGAAACATGTCAGGAGCCTCGACTTGCTTGATAGATCTCCAGACAATCCGCAAGAACACTGTGAGAAGTAGAGACGGGCCTGAGGTCACATCAGCATCGCGAAGGGGCTCCATGTACCCCAAATCAACACGAGATGAGGCCTGCTTCCCCTGCATTGACTCCAGAGCCATCTCCCGTTCCGCATCAAGCACGACCAGTGGCTTTGACTCCCTTTAGGCAACTCCAGACGTTCCCCCAGAACAACGTGCCAAGTCTAGAGGAATACCAAGTTCAGCAGAGCACCTCGAGGAATGCCCGTGTACTCCAAATTGCCTAGAGATCAGAGGTGATTCCCTGGCTTAGACTCAAGACGTAGGCCGACATACCACAAGCCCCTTCAAGAGGAGGCTTCTCTCAGCAGTAGATATGAGGGAGGGGCCCTGAGTTTGCTCCCGCAAGTGGCATATACAACTAGAAGCCCTGACTCGAAAGGAGGCCGGGTTTCCTTGCATTTGGTTGAATACAGACTCATCTTTCATCTCACAAGGTCAAGGGATGTCTGCATCCCCTGTGGAGTCCCTAGAGAAAGACCTAGGTCCCCGACTCCTTTCGACGGAATGCCTCACATGCCTCTGACACATCGAGAGGCACGCAGAGCTCACTGCTTCAAAAGGTGACGGTGCCTGATTCCTCTTGAACATTGACAGAAATCCCAGTATCCCTGTGGCTACTGGAAAGCACACCTGGGTCTCCCGCCTCACCTCGAGAAGCGTCCCTTTTGCCCTGCCAACCCTCGAAAATATTCCTGAGGTGTCCCTCGTAACTCGAGAGGAGTCCTGACTTCGCTGAACAAACACGAGGGTTGAAGGGCCATCCCCGCCCTAACTCGAGAATGTACCCCAGGTCTCCTCCGCAACTCGAGAAAAACAATGAGACTTCCGCTTCCAAGCGAGATGAGGCCCGATTCCCCTGCACTGCATGCAGTGCAATTGCGTGAGGCCCCCATGAAACATGTCAGGAGCCTCGACTTGCTTGATGGATCTCGAGACAATCCGCAAAAACACTGTCACAAATAGAGAGGGACCCTAAGGTTACACCAGCATCGCGAAAGAGCTCCATGCACCCCAAATCAACTCGAGATTAGGCCCGCTTCCCCTGCATTGACTCCAGAGCCATCCCCCTTTCCCATTCAAACACGACCAGTGGCTTGACACCCTTTAGGCAACTCCAGAGAGGTTCCCCGAGTACAACGTGCCAAGTCTAGAGGAATACCAAGTTCAGCAGAGCACCTCGAGGAATGCCCCGTGTACTCCAAATTGCCTAGAGATGAGAGCTGATTCCCTGGCTTAGACTCAAGACGTAGGCCGATTTTCCACAAGCCCCTCAAGAGGAGGCTTCTCTCAGTAGTAATTATGAGGGAGAGACCCTGAGTTTGCTGCCTCAAGTGCCATATACACCGAGAAGCCCTGACTCGAAAGGAGACCGGGTTTCCTTACAGTTGCTTTAATTCAGGCTCATCTTTCATCTCACAAGGTCAAGGGATGTCTGCATCCCCTCTGGAGTCCATAGAGAAAGACCTAGTTCCCCGACTCCTTTCGACGGAATGCCTCATATTCCTCTGAAACATCGAGAGACACGCAGAGCTCACTGCTTCAAAAGGTGACGGTGCCTGACTCCTCTTGAACATTTACCGGAATCCCAGTATCTCTGTGGCTACTGGAAAGGGCCCTGGGTCTCCCGCCTCACCTCGAGAATCGGCCCTTTTGCCCTGCCAAGACTCAAAGAAATTCCTGAGGTGTCCCTCGTAACACGAAAGGAGCCCTGACGTCGCTGAACAAACACGAGGGTTGAAGGGCCATCCCCGCCTTAACTCGAGAATATACCTGAGGTCCCCGCCGCAACTCGAGAAAAACCATGAGACTTCCCCCTCCAAGAGAGATGAGGCCCGATTCCCCTGCACTGCATGCAGAGGAATTCCGTGATCCCCATGAAACATGTCAGGAGCCTCGACTTGCTTGATGGATCTCGAAACAATCCGCAGGAACACTGTCAGAAGTAGAGAGGGATCCTGAGGTCACACCAGCATTGCCAAGGAGCACCATATACCCCAAATCAAATCGAGATGAGGCCCGCTTCCCTGCATTGACTCCAGAGCCATCCCCCATTCCCCATCAAACACGACCAGTGGCTTGACTCCCTTTAGCCAACTCCATAGGGTGCCCGAGAAAAACGTGCTAAATCTAGAGGAAAACCAAATTCAGCAGAGAAACTCGAGGAATGCTCCATGTACACCAATTTGCCTCGAGATGAGAGCTGATTCCCTGGCTTAGACTCAAGACATATGCCAACTTTCCACAAGCCCCTCAAGAGGAGGCGTCTCTCATCAATAGGTATGAGGGAGGGACCCTGAGTTTGCTGCCTCAATTGGCATATCCACCGAGAATCCCTGACTCGAAAGGAGGCTGGGATTCCTTTGCCGTGGCTTGAATACAGGCTCATCTTTCATCTCACAAGGTGAAGGGAGGTCTGCATCCCCTATGGAGTCCCTAGAGAAAGCATGAGTTACCCGAATCCTTTGGACGGAATACCTCACATGCCTCTGACACCTCGAGAGGCATGCAGAGCTCACTGCTTCTAAAGGTGACGGTGCCTGACTCCTCCTGAACATTGACAGGAATCCCAGTATCCCTGTGGCTACTGGAAAGGGCCCCTGGGTCTCCCGCCTCACCTCGAGAAGCGTCTCTTTTGCCCTGCCAAGCCTCGAAGAGATTCCTGAAGTGTCCCTCATAACTCGACACGAGTCCTGACGTCGCTGAACAAACAGGAGTGTTGAAGGCCAATCCCCGCCTTAACTCGAGAATATACCCGAGGTCCCCCGCCGCAACTCGAGAAAAACCATGAGAATTCCCCCTCCAAGTGTGATGAGGCCCGATGCCCCTGCACTGCATGCAGAGAAATTCCATAATCCCCATGAAACATGTCAGGAGCCTGGACTTGCTTGATGGATCTCGAGGCAATCCGCAAGAACCCTGTCACATGTAGAGAGGGTCCCTGAGGTCACACCAGATTCGCCAAGGAGCTCCGAGTACCCCAAATCAACTCGAGATGAGGCCCGCTTCCCCTTCATTGACTCCAGAGCCATCCCTCGTTCCTCATCAAACACGACCAGTGGCTTGACTCGCTTTAGGCAACCCAGAAGTTCCCCGAGAACAACGTGCCAAGTCTAGAGGTATACCAAGTTCAGCAGAGCACCTTGAGGAATGCTCCGTGTACCCCAAATTGCCTCGAGATGTGAGCTGATTCCCTGGCTTAGATTCAAGACGTAGGCCAACGTTCCACAAGCCCCTCTAGAGGAGGCTTCTCTCAGCAGTAGATATGAGGGAGGGGCCCTGAGTTTGCTGCCTCACGTGGCATATACACCGAGAAGCCCTGACTCGAAAGGAGGCCGGGTTTCCTTGCAGTGGCTTGAATACAGGCTCACCTTTAATCTCACAAGGTGATGGGATGTCTGCATCCCCTGTGGAGTCCCTAGAGAAAGACCTAGGTCCCCAACTCCTTTCGACGGAATGCCTCACATGCCTCTGACACCTCGAGAGGCACGCAGAGCTCACTGCTTCAAAAGTTGACGGTGCCTGACTCCTCTTGAACATTGACAGGAATCCCAGTACCACTGTGGCTACTGGAAAGGGCCCCTGGATCTCCAGCCTCACCTCGAGAAGCGTCCCTTTTGTCCCTGCAAAGCCTCGAAGAGATTTCTGAGGTGTCCCTCGTAACTCGACAGGTGTCCTGACGTCGCTGAACAAACACGAGGGTTGAAGGGCCATCCCCGCCGTAACTCGAGAATGAACGCCAGGTCCCGCCGCAACTCGAGAAAAACCATGAGACTTCCCCCTCCAAGCGAGATGAGAACCGATTCCCCTGCACTTCATGCAGAGCAATTCCGTGAGCCCCATGAAACATGTCAGGAGCCTCGACTTGCTTGATGGATCTCGAGAAAATACGCAACAACACTGTGAGAAGTAGAGACGGGCTGAGGTCACACCAGCATCGCGAAGGGGCTCAATGTACCCCAAATCAAATCGAGATGAGGCCTGCTTCCCTTTCATTGACTCCAGAGCCATCCCCCGTTCCCATTCAAACACGAACAGTGGCTTGACTCCCTTTAGGCAACTCCAGAGGTTCCCCCAGAACAACATGCCAAGTCTAGAGGAATACCAATTTCAGCAGAGTACCTCGAGGAATGCTCCGTGTACCCCCCCAAAGTGCCTCGAGATGAGAGCTGATTCTCTGACTTAAACTCAAGACGTAGGCCAACTTTTTTTCACAAGCCCCTCATGAGGAGGGTTCTCTCAGCAGTAGGTATGAGGGAGGGGCCCTGAGTTTGCTGCTTCAAGTGGCATATACACCGACAATCCCTGACTCGAAAGGAGGCAGGGTTTCCTTGCAGTGGCTTGAATACAGGCTCATCTTTCATCTCACAAGGTGAAGGGATGTCTGCTTCCACTGTGGAGTCCCTAGAGAAAGCCCTAGGTCCCCGACTCCTTTCGACGGAATGCCTCACAAGCCTCTGACACATCGAAAGGCACGCAGAGCTCACTGCTTCCAAAGGTGACGGTGCCTGATTCCTCTTGAACATTGACAGAAATACCAGTATCCCTGTGGCTACTGGAAAGCGCCCCTGGGTCTCCCGCCTCACCTCGAGAAGCATCCCTTTTGCCCTGCCAATCCTCGAAGAGATTCCTCAGGTGACCCTCGTAACTCGAGAGGAGTCCTGACTTCGCTGAATAAAACACGAGGGTTGAATGGCCATCCCCGCCCTAACTCGAGAATGTACCCCAGGTCCCCGTCGCAACTCGAGAAAAACCATGAGACTTCCCCCTCCAAGCGAGATGAGAACCGATTCCCCTGCACTGCATGCAGAGCAATTCCGTGAGCCCCATGAAACATGTCAGGAGCCTCGACTTGCTTGATAGATCTCCAGACAATCCGCAAGAACACTGTGAGAAGTAGAGACGGGCCTGAGGTCACATCAGCATCGCGAAGGGGCTCCATGTACCCCAAATCAACACGAGATGAGGCCTGCTTCCCCTGCATTGACTCCAGAGCCATCTCCCGTTCCGCATCAAGCACGACCAGTGGCTTGACTCCCTTTAGGCAACTCCAGACGTTCCCCCAGAACAACGTGCCAAGTCTAGAGGAATACCAAGTTCAGCAGAGCACCTCGAGGAATGCCCCGTGTACTCCAAATTGCCTAGAGATCAGAGGTGATTCCCTGGCTTAGACTCAAGACGTAGGCCGACATACCACAAGCCCTTCAAGAGGAGGCTTCTCTCAGCAGTAGATATGAGGGAGGGGCCCTGAGTTTGCTCCCGCAAGTGGCATATACAACTAGAAGCCCTGACTCGAAAGGAGGCCGGGTTTCCTTGCATTTGGTTGAATACAGACTCATCTTTCATCTCACAAGGTCAAGGGATGTCTGCATCCCCTGTGGAGTCCCTACAGAAAGACCTAGGTCCCCGACTCCTTTCGACGGAATGCCTCACATGCCTCTGACACATCGAGAGGCACGCAGAGCTCACTGCTTCAAAGGTGACGGTGCCTGATTCCTCTTGAACATTGACAGAAATCCCAGTATCCCTGTGGCTACTGGAAAGCACACCTGGGTCTCCCGCCTCACCTCGAGAAGCGTCCCTTTTGCCCTGCCAACCCTCGAAAATATTCCTGAGGTGTCCCTCGTAACTCGAGAGAGGAGTCCTGACTTCGCTGAACAAACACGAGGGTTGAAGGGCCATCCCCGCCCTAACTCGAGAATGTACCCCAGGTCTCCTCCGCAACTCGAGAAAAAACAATGAGACTTCCGCTTCCAAGCGAGATGAGGCCCGATTCCCCTGCACTGCATGCAGTGCAATTGCGTGAGGCCCATGAAACATGTCAGGAGCCTCGACTTGCTTGATGGATCTCGAGACAATCCGCAAAAACACTGTCACAAATAGAGAGGGACCCTAAGGTTACACCAGCATCGCGAAAGAGCTCCATGCACCCCAAATCAACTCGAGATTAGGCCCGCTTCCCCTGCATTGACTCCAGAGCCATCCCCCTTTCCCATTCAAACACGACCAGTGGCTTGACACCCTTTAGGCAACTCCAGAGGTTCCCCGAGTACAACGTGCCAAGTCTAGAGGAATACCAAGTTCAGCAGAGCACCTCGAGGAATGCCCCGTGTACTCCAAATTGCCTAGAGATGAGAGCTGATTCCCTGGCTTAGACTCAAGACGTAGGCCGATTTTCCACAAGCCCCTCAAGAGGAGGCTTCTCTCAGTAGTAATTATGAGGGAGAGACCCTGAGTTTGCTGCCTCAAGTGCCATATACACCGAGAAGCTCTGACTCGAAAGGAGACCGGGTTTCCTTACAGTTGCTTTAATTCAGGCTCATCTTTCATCTCACAAGGTCAAGGGATGTCTGCATCCCCTCTGGAGTCCATAGAGAAAGACCTAGTTCCCCGACTCCTTTCGACGGAATGCCTCATATTCCTCTGAAACATCGAGAGACACGCAGAGCTCACTGCTTCAAAAGGTGACGGTGCCTGACTCCTCTTGAACATTTACCGGAATCCCAGTATCTCTGTGGCTACTGGAAAGGGCCCCTGGGTCTCCCGCCTCACCTCGAGAATCGGCCCTTTTGCCCTGCCAAGACTCAAAGAAATTCCTGAGGTGTCCCTCGTAACACGAAAGGAGCCCTGACGTCGCTGAACAAACACGAGGGTTGAAGGGCCATCCCCGCCTTAACTCGAGAATATACCTGAGGTCCCCGCCGCAACTCGAGAAAAACCATGAGACTTCCCCCTCCAAGAGAGATGAGGCCCGATTCCCCTGCACTGCATGCAGAGGAATTCCGTGATCCCCATGAAACATGTCAGGAGCCTCGACTTGCTTGATGGATCTCGAAACAATCCGCAGGAACACTGTCAGAAGTAGAGAGGGATCCTGAGGTCACACCAGCATTGCCAAGGAGCACCATATACCCCAAATCAAATCGAGATGAGGCCCGCTTCCCTGCATTGACTCCAGAGCCATTCCCCATTCCCCATCAAACACGACCAGTGGCTTGACTCCCTTTAGCCAACTCCATAGGGTGCCCGAGAAAAACGTGCTAAATCTAGAGGAAAACCAAATTCAGCAGAGAAACTCGAGGAATGCTCCATGTACACCAATTTGCCTCGAGATGAGAGCTGATTCCCTGGCTTAGACTCAAGACATATGCCAACTTTCCACAAGCCCCTCAAGAGGAGGCGTCTCTCATCAATAGGTATGAGGGAGGGACCCTGAGTTTGCTGCCTCAATTGGCATATCCACCGAGAATCCCTGACTCGAAAGGAGGCTGGGTTTCCTTTGCCGTGGCTTGAATACAGGCTCATCTTTCATCTCACAAGGTGAAGGGAGGTCTGCATCCCCTATGGAGTCCCTAGAGAAAGCATGAGTTACCCGAATCCTTTGGACGGAATACCTCACATGCCTCTGACACCTCGAGAGGCATGCAGAGCTCACTGCTTCTAAAGGTGACGGTGCCTGACTCCTCCTGAACATTGACAGGAATCCCAGTATCCCTGTGGCTACTGGAAAGGGCCCCTGGGTCTCCCGCCTCACCTCGAGAAGCGTCTCTTTTGCCCTGCCAAGCCTCGAAGAGATTCCTGAAGTGTCCCTCATAACTCGACACGAGTCCTGACGTCGCTGAACAAACAGGGTGTTGAAGGCCAATCCCCGCCTTAACTCGAGAATATACCCGAGGTCCCCGCCGCAACTCGAGAAAAACCATGAGAATTCCCCCTCCAAGTGTGATGAGGCCCGATGCCCCTGCACTGCATGCAGAGAAATTCCATAATCCCCATGAAACATGTCAGGAGCCTGGACTTGCTTGATGGATCTCGAGGCAATCCGCAAGAACCCTGTCACATGTAGAGAGGGTCCCTGAGGTCACACCAGATTCGCCAAGGAGCTCCGAGTACCCCAAATCAACTCGAGATGAGGCCCGCTTCCCCTTCATTGACTCCAGAGCCATCCCTCGTTCCTCATCAAACACGACCAGTGGCTTGACTCGCTTTAGGCAACTCCAGAAGTTCCCCGAGAACAACGTGCCAAGTCTAGAGGTATACCAAGTTCAGCAGAGCACCTTGAGGAATGCTCCGTGTACCCCAAATTGCCTCGAGATGTGAGCTGATTCCCTGGCTTAGATTCAAGACGTAGGCCAACGTTCCACAAGCCCCTCTAGAGGAGGCTTCTCTCAGCAGTAGATATGAGGGAGGGGCCCTGAGTTTGCTGCCTCACGTGGCATATACACCGAGAAGCCCTGACTCGAAAGGAGGCCGGGTTTCCTTGCAGTGGCTTGAATACAGGCTCACCTTTAATCTCACAAGGTGATGGGATGTCTGCATCCCCTGTGGAGTCCCTAGAGAAAGACCTAGGTCCCCAACTCCTTTCGACGGAATGCCTCACATGCCTCTGACACCTCGAGAGGCACGCAGAGCTCACTGCTTCAAAAGTTGACGGTGCCTGACTCCTCTTGAACATTGACAGGAATCCCAGTACCACTGTGGCTACTGGAAAGGGCCCCTGGATCTCCAGCCTCACCTCGAGAAGCGTCCCTTTTGCCCTGCAAAGCCTCGAAGAGATTTCTGAGGTGTCCCTCGTAACTCGACAGGTGTCCTGACGTCGCTGAACAAACACGAGGGTTGAAGGGCCATCCCCCGTAACTCGAGAATGAACCCAGGTCCCCGCCGCAACTCGAAAAAAACCATGAGACTTCCCCCTCCAAGCGAGATGAGAACCGATTCCCCTGCACTTCATGCAGAGCAATTCCGTGAGCCCCATGAAACATGTCAGGAGCCTCGACTTGCTTGATGGATCTCGAGAAAATACGCAACAACACTGTGAGAAGTAGAGACGGGCTGAGGTCACACCAGCATCGCGAAGGGGCTCAATGTACCCCAAATCAAATCGAGATGAGGCCTGCTTCCCTTTCATTGACTCCAGAGCCATCCCCCGTTCCCATTCAAACACGAACAGTGGCTTGACTCCCTTTAGGCAACTCCAGAGGTTCCCCCAGAACAACATGCCAAGTCTAGAGGAATACCAATTTCAGCAGAGTACTCGAGGAATGCTCCGTGTACCCCAAAGTGCCTCGAGATGAGAGCTGATTCTCTGACTTAAACTCAAGACGTAGGCCAACTTTTCACAAGCCCCTCATGAGGAGGGTTCTCTCAGCAGTAGGTATGAGGGAGGGGCCCTGAGTTTGCTGCTTCAAGTGGCATATACACCGACAATCCCTGACTCGAAAGGAGGCAGGGTTTCCTTGCAGTGGCTTGAATACAGGCTCATCTTTCATCTCACAAGGTGAAGGGATGTCTGCTTCCACTGTGGAGTCCCTAGAGAAAGCCCTAGGTCCCCGACTCCTTTCGACGGAATGCCTCACAAGCCTCTGACACATCGAAAGGCACGCAGAGCTCACTGCTTCCAAAGGTGACGGTGCCTGATTCCTCTTGAACATTGACAGAAATACCAGTATCCCTGTGGCTACTGGAAAGCGCCCCTGGGTCTCCCGCCTCACCTCGAGAAGCATCCCTTTTGCCCTGCCAATCCTCGAAGAGATTCCTCAGGTGACCCTCGTAACTCGAGAGGAGTCCTGACTTCGCTGAATAAACACGAGGGTTGAATGGCCATCCCCCCGCCCTAACTCGAGAATGTACCCCCAGGTCCCCGTCGCAACTCGAGAAAAACCATGAGACTTCCCCCTCCAAGCGAGATGAGAACCGATTCCCCTGCACTGCATGCAGAGCAATTCCGTGAGCCCCATGAAACATGTCAGGAGCCTCGACTTGCTTGATAGATCTCCAGACAATCCGCAAGAACACTGTGAGAAGTAGAGACGGGCCTGAGGTCACATCAGCATCGCGAAGGGGCTCCATGTACCCCAAATCAACACGAGATGAGGCCTGCTTCCCCTGCATTGACTCCAGAGCCATCTCCCGTTCCGCATCAAGCACGACCAGTGGCTTGACTCCCTTTAGGCAACTCCAGACGTTCCCCGAGAACAACGTGCCAAGTCTAGAGGAATACCAAGTTCAGCAGAGCACCTCGAGGAATGCCCGTGTACTCCAAATTGCCTAGAGATCAGAGAGTGATTCCCTGGCTTAGACTCAAGACGTAGGCCGACATACCACAAGCCCTTCAAGAGGAGGCTTCTCTCAGCAGCAGTAGATATGAGGGAGGGGCCCTGAGTTTGCTCCCGCAAGTGGCATATACAACTAGAAGCCCTGACTCGAAAGGAGGCCGGGTTTCCTTGCATTTGGTTGAATACAGACTCATCTTTCATCTCACAAGGTCAAGGGATGTCTGCATCCCCTGTGGAGTCCCTACAGAAAGACCTAGGTCCCCGACTCCTTTCGACGGAATGCCTCACATGCCTCTGACACATCGAGAGGCACGCAGAGCTCACTGCTTCAAAAGGTGACGGTGCCTGATTCCTCTTGAACATTGACAGAAATCCCAGTATCCCTGTGGCTACTGGAAAGCACACCTGGGTCTCCCGCCTCACCTCGAGAAGCGTCCCTTTTGCCCTGCCAACCCTCGAAAATATTCCTGAGGTGTCCCTCGTAACTCGAGAGGAGTCCTGACTTCGCTGAACAAACACGAGGGTTGAAGGGCCATCCCCGCCCTAACTCGAGAATGTACCCCAGGTCTCCTCCGCAACTCGAGAAAAACAATGAGACTTCCGCTTCCAAGCGAGATGATGAGGCCCGATTCCCCTGCACTGCATGCAGTGCAATTGCGTGAGGCCCATGAAACATGTCAGGAGCCTCGACTTGCTTGATGGATCTCGAGACAATCCGCAAAAACACTGTCACAAATAGAGAGGGACCCTAAGGTTACACCAGCATCGCGAAAGAGCTCCATGCACCCCAAATCAACTCGAGATTAGGCCCGCTTCCCCTGCATTGACTCCAGAGCCATCCCCCTTTCCCATTCAAACACGACCAGTGGCTTGACACCCTTTAGGCAACTCCAGAGGTTCCCCGAGTACAACGTGCCAAGTCTAGAGGAATACCAAGTTCAGCAGAGCACCTCGAGGAATGCCCCGTGTACTCCAAATTGCCTAGAGATGAGAGCTGATTCCCTGGCTTAGACTCAAGACGTAGGCCGATTTTCCACAAGCCCCTCAAGAGGAGGCTTCTCTCAGTAGTAATATGAGGGAGAGACCCTGAGTTTGCTGCCTCAAGTGCCATATACACCGAGAAGCCCTGACTCGAAAGGAGACCGGGTTTCCTTACAGTTGCTTTAATTCAGGCTCATCTTTCATCTCACAAGGTCAAGGGATGTCTGCATCCCCTGGAGTCCATAGAGAAAGACCTAGTTCCCCGACTCCTTTCGACGGAATGCCTCATATTCCTCTGAAACATCGAGAGACACGCAGAGCTCACTGCTTCAAAAGGTGACGGTGCCTGACTCCTCTTGAACATTTACCGGAATCCCAGTATCTCTGTGGCTACTGGAAAGGGCCCCTGGGTCTCCCGCCTCACCTCGAGAATCGGCCCTTTTGCCCTGCCAAGACTCAAAGAAATTCCTGAGGTGTCCCTCGTAACACGAAAGGAGCCCTGACGTCGCTGAACAAACACGAGGGTTGAAGGGCCATCCCCGCCTTAACTCGAGAATATACCTGAGGTCCCCGCCGCAACTCGAGAAAAACCATGAGACTTCCCCCTCCAAGAGAGATGAGGCCCGATTCCCCTGCACTGCATGCAGAGGAATTCCGTGATCCCCATGAAACATGTCAGGAGCCTCGACTTGCTTGATGGATCTCGAAACAATCCGCAGGAACACTGTCAGAAGTAGAGAGGGATCCTGAGGTCACACCAGCATTGCCAAGGAGCACCATATACCCCAAATCAAATCGAGATGAGGCCCGCTTCCCTGCATTGACTCCAGAGCCATTCCCCCATTCCCCATCAAACACGACCAGTGGCTTGACTCCCTTTAGCCAACTCCATAGGGTGCCCCGAGAAAAACGTGCTAAATCTAGAGGAAAACCAAATTCAGCAGAGAAACTCGAGGAATGCTCCATGTACACCAATTTGCCTCGAGATGAGAGCTGATTCCCTGGCTTAGACTCAAGACATATGCCAACTTTCCACAAGCCCCTCAAGAGGAGGCGTCTCTCATCAATAGGTATGAGGGAGGGACCCTGAGTTTGCTGCCTCAATTGGCATATCCACCGAGAATCCCTGACTCGAAAGGAGGCTGGGATTCCTTTGCCGTGGCTTGAATACAGGCTCATCTTTCATCTCACAAGGTGAAGGGAGGTCTGCATCCCCTATGGAGTCCCTAGAGAAAGCATGAGTTACCCGAATCCTTTGGACGGAATACCTCACATGCCTCTGACACCTCGAGAGGCATGCAGAGCTCACTGCTTCTAAAGGTGACGGTGCCTGACTCCTCCTGAACATTGACAGGAATCCCAGTATCCCTGTGGCTACTGGAAAGGGCCCTGGGTCTCCCGCCTCACCTCGAGAAGCGTCTCTTTTGCCCTGCCAAGCCTCGAAGAGATTCCTGAAGTGTCCCTCATAACTCGACACGAGTCCTGACGTCGCTGAACAAACAGGAGTGTTGAAGGCCAATCCCCGCCTTAACTCGAGAATATACCCGAGGTCCCCGCCGCAACTCGAGAAAAACCATGAGAATTCCCCCTCCAAGTGTGATGAGGCCCGATGCCCCTGCACTGCATGCAGAGAAATTCCATAATCCCCATGAAACATGTCAGGAGCCTGGACTTGCTTGATGGATCTCGAGGCAATCCGCAAGAACCCTGTCACATGTAGAGAGGGTCCCTGAGGTCACACCAGATTCGCCAAGGAGCTCCGAGTACCCCAAATCAACTCGAGATGAGGCCCGCTTCCCCTTCATTGACTCCAGAGCCATCCCTCGTTCCTCATCAAACACGACCAGTGGCTTGACTCGCTTTAGGCAACCCCAGAAGTTCCCCGAGAACAACGTGCCAAGTCTAGAGGTATACCAAGTTCAGCAGAGCACCTTGAGGAATGCTCCGTGTACCCCAAATTGCCTCGAGATGTGAGCTGATTCCCTGGCTTAGATTCAAGACGTAGGCCAACGTTCCACAAGCCCCTCTAGAGGAGGCTTCTCTCAGCAGTAGTATGAGGGAGGGGCCCTGAGTTTGCTGCCTCACGTGGCATATACACCGAGAAGCCCTGACTCGAAAGGAGGCCGGGTTTCCTTGCAGTGGCTTGAATACAGGCTCACCTTTTAATCTCACAAGGTGATGGGATGTCTGCATCCCCTGTGGAGTCCCTAGAGAAAGACCTAGGTCCCCAACTCCTTTCGACGGAATGCCTCACATGCCTCTGACACCTCGAGAGGCACGCAGAGCTCACTGCTTCAAAAGTTGACGGTGCCTGACTCCTCTTGAACATTGACAGGAATCCCAGTACCACTGTGGCTACTGGAAAGGGCCCCTGGATCTCCAGCCTCACCTCGAGAAGCGTCCCTTTTGTCCTGCAAAGCCTCGAAGAGATTTCTGAGGTGTCCCTCGTAACTCGACAGGTGTCCTGACGTCGCTGAACAAACACGAGGGTTGAAGGGCCATCCACGCCGTAACTCGAGAATGAACGCCAGGTCCCGCCGCAACTCGAGAAAAACCATGAGACTTCCCCCTCCAAGCGAGATGAGAACCGATTCCCCCTGCACTTCATGCAGAGCAATTCCGTGAGCCCCATGAAACATGTCAGGAGCCTCGACTTGCTTGATGGATCTCGAGAAAATACGCAACAACACTGTGAGAAGTAGAGACGGGCTGAGGTCACACCAGCATCGCGAAGGGGCTCAATGTACCCCAAATCAAATCGAGATGAGGCCTGCTTCCCTTTCATTGACTCCAGAGCCATCCCCCGTTCCCATTCAAACACGAACAGTGGCTTGACTCCCTTTAGGCAACTCCAGAGGTTCCCCCAGAACAACATGCCAAGTCTAGAGGAATACCAATTTCAGCAGAGTACCTCGAGGAATGCTCCGTGTACCCCAAAGTGCCTCGAGATGAGAGCTGATTCTCTGACTTAAACTCAAGACGTAGGCCAACTTTTCACAAGCCCCTCATGAGGAGGGTTCTCTCAGCAGTAGGTATGAGGGAGGGGCCCTGAGTTTGCTGCTTCAAGTGGCATATACACCGACAATCCCTGACTCGAAAGGAGGCAGGGTTTCCTTGCAGTGGCTTGAATACAGGCTCATCTTTCATCTCACAAGGTGAAGGGATGTCTGCTTCCACTGTGGAGTCCCTAGAGAAAGCCCTAGGTCCCCGACTCCTTTCGACGGAATGCCTCACAAGCCTCTGACACATCGAAAGGCACGCAGAGCTCACTGCTTCCAAAGGTGACGGTGCCTGATTCCTCTTGAACATTGACAGAAATACCAGTATCCCTGTGGCTACTGGAAAGGGCCCCTGGGTCTCCCGCCTCACCTCGAGAAGCATCCCTTTTGCCCTGCCAATCCTCGAAGAGATTCCTCAGGTGACCCTCGTAACTCGAGAGGAGTCCTGACTTCGCTGAATAAACACGAGGGTTGAATGGCCATCCCCGCCCTAACTCGAGAATGTACCCCAGGTCCCCCCCGCGCAACTCGAGAAAAACCATGAGACTTCCCCCCCCTCCAAGCGAGATGAGAACCGATTCCCCTGCACTGCATGCAGACAATTCCGTGAGCCCCATGAAACATGTCAGGAGCCTCGACTTGCTTGATAGATCTCAGAGACAATCCGCAAGAACACTGTGAGAAGTAGAGACGGGCCTGAGGTCACATCAGCATCGCGAAGGGGCTCCATGTACCCCAAATCAACACGAGATGAGGCCTGCTTCCCCTGCATTGACTCCAGAGCCATCTCCCGTTCCGCATCAAGCACGACCAGTGGCTTGACTCCCTTTAGGCAACTCCAGACGTTCCCCGAGAACAACGTGCCAAGTCTAGAGGAATACCAAGTTCAGCAGAGCACCTCGAGGAATGCCCCGTGTACTCCAAATTGCCTAGAGATCAGAGGTGATTCCCTGGCTTAGACTCAAGACGTAGGCCGACATACCACAAGCCCTTCAAGAGGAGGCTTCTCTCAGCAGTAGATATGAGGGAGGGGCCCTGAGTTTGCTCCCGCAAGTGGCATATACAACTAGAAGCCCTGACTCGAAAGGAGGCCGGGTTTCCTTGCATTTGGTTGAATACAGACTCATCTTTCATCTCACAAGGTCAAGGGATGTCTGCATCCCCTGTGGAGTCCCTACAGAAAGACCTAGGTCCCCGACTCCTTTCGACGGAATGCCTCACATGCCTCTGACACATCGAGAGGCACGCAGAGCTCACTGCTTCAAAAGGTGACGGTGCCTGATTCCTCTTGAACATTGACAGAAATCCCAGTATCCCTGTGGCTACTGGAAAGCACACCTGGGTCTCCCGCCTCACCTCGAGAAGCGTCCCTTTTGCCCTGCCAACCCTCGAAAATATTCCTGAGGTGTCCCTCGTAACTCGAGAGGAGTCCTGACTTCGCTGAACAAACACGAGGGTTGAAGGGCCATCCCCGCCCTAACTCGAGAATGTACCCCAGGTCTCCTCCGCAACTCGAGAAAAACAATGAGACTTCCGCTTCCAAGCGAGATGAGGCCCGATTCCCCTGCACTGCATGCAGTGCAATTGCGTGAGGCCCATGAAACATGTCAGGAGCCTCGACTTGCTTGATGGATCTCGAGACAATCCGCAAAAACACTGTCACAAATAGAGAGGGACCCTAAGGTTACACCAGCATCGCGAAAGAGCTCCATGCACCCCAAATCAACTCGAGATTAGGCCCGCTTCCCCTGCATTGACTCCAGAGCCATCCCCCTTTCCCATTCAAACACGACCAGTGGCTTGACACCCTTTAGGCAACTCCAGAGGTTCCCCGAGTACAACGTGCCAAGTCTAGAGGAATACCAAGTTCAGCAGAGCACCTCGAGGAATGCCCCGTGTACTCCAAATTGCCTAGAGATGAGAGCTGATTCCCTGGCTTAGACTCAAGACGTAGGCCGATTTTCCACAAGCCCCTCAAGAGGAGGCTTCTCTCAGTAGTAATTATGAGGGAGAGACCCTGAGTTTGCTGCCTCAAGTGCCATATACACCGAGAAGCCCTGACTCGAAAGGAGACCGGGTTTCCTTACAGTTGCTTTAATTCAGGCTCAGGCTCATCTTTCATCTCACAAGGTCAAGGGATGTCTGCATCCCCTCTGGAGTCCATAGAGAAAGACCTAGTTCCCCGACTCCTTTCGACGGAATGCCTCATATTCCTCTGAAACATCGAGAGACACGCAGAGCTCACTGCTTCAAAAGGTGACGGTGCCTGACTCCTCTTGAACATTTACCGGAATCCCAGTATCTCTGTGGCTACTGGAAAGGGCCCCTGGGTCTCCCGCCTCACCTCGAGAATCGGCCCTTTTGCCCTGCCAAGACTCAAAGAAATTCCTGAGGTGTCCCTCGTAACACGAAAGGAGCCCTGACGTCGCTGAACAAACACGAGGGTTGAAGGGCCATCCCCGCCTTAACTCGAGAATATACCTGAGGTCCCCGCCGCAACTCGAGAAAAACCATGAGACTTCCCCCTCCAAGAGAGATGAGGCCCGATTCCCCTGCACTGCATGCAGAGGAATTCCGTGATCCCCATGAAACATGTCAGGAGCCTCTCGACTTGCTTGATGGATCTCGAAACAATCCGCAGGAACACTGTCAGAAGTAGAGAGGGATCCTGAGGTCACACCAGCATTGCCAAGGAGCACCATATACCCCAAATCAAATCGAGATGAGGCCCGCTTCCCTGCATTGACTCCAGAGCCATTCCCCATTCCCCATCAAACACGACCAGTGGCTTGACTCCCTTTAGCCAACTCCATAGGGTGCCCGAGAAAAACGTGCTAAATCTAGAGGAAAACCAAATTCAGCAGAGAAACTCGAGGAATGCTCCATGTACACCAATTTGCCTCGAGATGAGAGCTGATTCCCTGGCTTAGACTCAAGACATATGCCAACTTTCCACAAGCCCCTCAAGAGGAGGCGTCTCTCATCAATAGGTATGAGGGAGGGACCCTGAGTTTGCTGCCTCAATTGGCATATCCACCGAGAATCCCTGACTCGAAAGGAGGCTGGGATTCCTTTGCCGTGGCTTGAATACAGGCTCATCTTTCATCTCACACAAGGTGAAGGGAGGTCTGCATCCCCTATGGAGTCCCTAGAGAAAGCATGAGTTACCCGAATCCTTTGGACGGAATACCTCACATGCCTCTGACACCTCGAGAGGCATGCAGAGCTCACTGCTTCTAAAGGTGACGGTGCCTGACTCCTCCTGAACATTGACAGGAATCCCAGTATCCCTGTGGCTACTGGAAAGGGCCCTGGGTCTCCCGCCTCACCTCGAGAAGCGTCTCTTTTGCCCTGCCAAGCCTCGAAGAGATTCCTGAAGTGTCCCTCATAACTCGACACGAGTCCTGACGTCGCTGAACAAACAGGAGTGTTGAAGGCCAATCCCCGCCTTAACTCGAGAATATACCCGAGGTCCCCGCCGCAACTCGAGAAAAACCATGAGAATTCCCCCTCCAAGTGTGATGAGGCCCGATGCCCCTGCACTGCATGCAGAGAAATTCCATAATCCCCATGAAACATGTCAGGAGCCTGGACTTGCTTGATGGATTCTCGAGGCAATCCGCAAGAACCCTGTCACATGTAGAGAGGGTCCCTGAGGTCACACCAGATTCGCCAAGGAGCTCCGAGTACCCCAAATCAACTCGAGATGAGGCCCGCTTCCCCTTCATTGACTCCAGAGCCATCCCTCGTTCCTCATCAAACACGACCAGTGGCTTGACTCGCTTTAGGCAACTCCAGAAGTTCCCCGAGAACAACGTGCCAAGTCTAGAGGTATACCAAGTTCAGCAGAGCACCTTGAGGAATGCTCCGTGTACCCCAAATTGCCTCGAGATGTGAGCTGATTCCCTGGCTTAGATTCAAGACGTAGGCCAACGTTCCACAAGCCCCTCTAGAGGAGGCTTCTCTCAGCAGTAGATATGAGGGAGGGGCCCTGAGTTTGCTGCCTCACGTGGCATATACACCGAGAAGCCCTGACTCGAAAGGAGGCCGGGTTTCCTTGCAGTGGCTTGAATACAGGCTCACCTTTAATCTCACAAGGTGATGGGATGTCTGCATCCCCTGTGGAGTCCCTAGAGAAAGACCTAGGTCCCCAACTCCTTTCGACGGAATGCCTCACATGCCTCTGACACCTCGAGAGGCACGCAGAGCTCACTGCTTCAAAAGTTGACGGTGCCTGACTCCTCTTGAACATTGACAGGAATCCCAGTACCACTGTGGCTACTGGAAAGGGCCCCTGGATCTCCAGCCTCACCTCGAGAAGCGTCCCTTTTGTCCTGCAAAGCCTCGAAGAGATTTCTGAGGTGTCCCTCGTAACTCGACAGGTGTCCTGACGTCGCTGAACAAACACGAGGGTTGAAGGGCCATCCACGCCGTAACTCGAGAATGAACGCCAGGTCCCGCCGCAACTCGAGAAAAACCATGAGACTTCCCCCTCCAAGCGAGATGAGAACCGATTCCCCTGCACTTCATGCAGAGCAATTCCGTGAGCCCCATGAAACATGTCAGGAGCCTCGACTTGCTTGATGGATCTCGAGAAAATACACAACAACACTGTGAGAAGTAGAGACGGGCTGAGGTCACACCAGCATCGCGAAGGGGCTCAATGTACCCCAAATCAAATCGAGATGAGGCCTGCTTCCCTTTCATTGACTCCAGAGCCATCCCCCGTTCCCATTCAAACACGAACAGTGGCTTGACTCCCTTTAGGCAACTCCAGAGGTTCCCCCAGAACAACATGCCAAGTCTAGAGGAATACCAATTTCAGCAGAGCACCTCGAGGAATGCTCCGTGTACCCCAAAGTGCCTCGAGATGAGAGCTGATTCTCTGACTTAAACTCAAGACGTAGGCCAACTTTTCACAAGCCCCTCATGAGGAGGGTTCTCTCAGCAGTAGGTATGAGGGAGGGGCCCTGAGTTTGCTGCTTCAAGTGGCATATACACCGACAATCCCTGACTCGAAAGGAGGCAGGGTTTCCTTGCAGTGGCTTGAATACAGGCTCATCTTTCATCTCACAAGGTGAAGGGATGTCTGCTTCCACACTGTGAGTCCCTAGAGAAAGCCCTAGGTCCCCGACTCCTTTCGACGGAATGCCTCACAAGCCTCTGACACATCGAAAGGCACGCAGAGCTCACTGCTTCCAAAGGTGACGGTGCCTGATTCCTCTTGAACATTGACAGAAATACCAGTATCCCTGTGGCTACTGGAAAGCGCCCCTGGGTCTCCCGCCTCACCTCGAGAAGCATCCCTTTTGCCCTGCCAATCCTCGAAGAGATTCCTCAGGTGACCCTCGTAACTCGAGAGGAGTCCTGACTTCGCTGAATAAACACGAGGGTTGAATGGCCATCCCCGCCCTAACTCGAGAATGTACCCCAGGTCCCCGTCGCAACTCGAGAAAAACCATGAGACTTCCCCCTCCAAGCGAGATGAGAACCGATTCCCCTGCACTGCATGCAGAGCAATTCCGTGAGCCCCATGAAACATGTCAGGAGCCTCGACTTGCTTGATAGATCTCCAGACAATCCGCAAAACACTGTGAGAAGTAGAGGGGCCTGAGGTCACATCAGCATCGCGAAGGGGCTCCATGTACCCCAAATCAACACGAGATGAGGCCTGCTTCCCCTGCATTGACTCCAGAGCCATCTCCCGTTCCGCATCAAGCACGACCAGTGGCTTGACTCCCTTTAGGCAACTCCAGACGTTCCCCCAGAACAACGTGCCAAGTCTAGAGGAATACCAAGTTCAGCAGAGCACCTCGAGGAATGCCCGTGTACTCCAAATTGCCTAGAGATCAGAGGTGATTCCCTGGCTTAGACTCAAGACGTAGGCCGACATACCACAAGCCCTTCAAGAGGAGGCTTCTCTCAGCAGTAGATATGAGGGAGGGGCCCTGAGTTTGCTCCCGCAAGTGGCATATACAACTAGAAGCCCTGACTCGAAAGGAGGCCGGGTTTCCTTGCATTTGGTTGAATACAGACTCATCTTTCATCTCACAAGGTCAAGGGATGTCTGCATCCCCTGTGGAGTCCCTACAGAAAGACCTAGGCCCCGACTCCTTTCGACGGAATGCCTCACATGCCTCTGACACATCGAGAGGCACGCAGAGCTCACTGCTTCAAAAGGTGACGGTGCCTGATTCCTCTTGAACATTGACAGAAATCCCAGTATCCCTGTGGCTACTGGAAAGCACACCTGGGTCTCCCGCCTCACCTCGAGAAGCGTCCCTTTTGCCCTGCCAACCCTCGAAAATATTCCTGAGGTGTCCCTCGTAACTCGAGAGGAGTCCTGACTTCGCTGAACAAACACGAGGGTTGAAGGGCCATCCCCCCGCCCTAACTCGAGAATGTACCCCAGGTCTCCTCCGCAACTCGAGAAAAACAATGAGACTTCCGCTTCCAAGCGAGATGAGGCCCGATTCCCCTGCACTGCATGCAGTGCAATTGCGTGAGGCCCATGAAACATGTCAGGAGCCTCGACTTGCTTGATGGATCTCGAGACAATCCGCAAAAACACTGTCACAAATAGAGAGGGACCCTAAGGTTACACCAGCATCGCGAAAGAGCTCCATGCACCCCAAATCAACTCGAGATTAGGCCCGCTTCCCCTGCATTGACTCCAGAGCCATCCCCCTTTCCCATTCAAACACGACCAGTGGCTTGACACCCTTTAGGCAACTCCAGAGGTTCCCCGAGTACAACGTGCCAAGTCTAGAGGAATACCAAGTTCAGCAGAGCACCTCGAGGAATGCCCCGTGTACTCCAAATTGCCTAGAGATGAGAGCTGATTCCCTGGCTTAGACTCAAGACGTAGGCCGATTTTCCACAAGCCCCTCAAGAGGAGGCTTCTCTCAGTAGTAATTATGAGGGAGAGACCCTGAGTTTGCTGCCTCAAGTGCCATATACACCGAGAAGCCCTGACTCGAAAGGAGACCGGGTTTCCTTACAGTTGCTTTAATTCAGGCTCATCTTTCATCTCACAAGGTCAAGGGATGTCTGCATCCCCTCTGGAGTCCATAGAGAAAGACCTAGTTCCCCGACTCCTTTCGACGGAATGCCTCATATTCCTCTGAAACATCGAGAGACACGCAGAGCTCACTGCTTCAAAAGGTGACGGTGCCTGACTCCTCTTGAACATTTACCGGAATCCCAGTATCTCTGTGGCTACTGGAAAGGGCCCCTGGGTCTCCCGCCTCACCTCGAGAATCGCCCTTTTGCCCTGCCAAGACTCAAAGAAATTCCTGAGGTGTCCCTCGTAACACGAAAGGAGCCCTGACGTCGCTGAACAAACACGAGGGTTGAAGGGCCATCCCCGCCTTAACTCGAGAATATACCTGAGGTCCCCGCCGCAACTCGAGAAAAACCATGAGACTTCCCCCTCCAAGAGAGATGAGGCCCGATTCCCCTGCACTGCATGCAGAGGAATTCCGTGATCCCCATGAAACATGTCAGGAGCCTCGACTTGCTTGATGGATCTCGAAACAATCCGCAAAACACTGTCAGAAGTAGAGAGGGATCCTGAGGTCACACCAGCATTGCCAAGGAGCACCATATACCCCAAATCAAATCGAGATGAGGCCCGCTTCCCTGCATTGACTCCAGAGCCATTCCCCATTCCCCATCAAACACGACCAGTGGCTTGACTCCCTTTAGCCAACTCCATAGGGTGCCCGAGAAAAACGTGCTAAATCTAGAGGAAAACCAAATTCAGCAGAGAAACTCGAGGAATGCTCCATGTACACCAATTTGCCTCGAGATGAGAGCTGATTCCCTGGCTTAGACTCAAGACATATGCCAACTTTCCACAAGCCCCTCAAGAGGAGGCGTCTCTCATCAATAGGTATGAGGGAGGGACCCTGAGTTTGCTGCCTCAATTGGCATATCCACCGAGAATCCCTGACTCGAAAGGAGGCTGGGATTCCTTTGCCGTGGCTTGAATACAGGCTCATCTTTCATCTCACAAGGTGAAGGGAGGTCTGCATCCCCTATGGAGTCCCTAGAGAAAGCATGAGTTACCCGAATCCTTTGGACGGAATACCTCACATGCCTCTGACACCTCGAGAGGCATGCAGAGCTCACTGCTTCTAAAGGTGACGGTGCCTGACTCCTCCTGAACATTGACAGGAATCCCAGTATCCCTGTGGCTACTGGAAAGGGCCCCTGGGTCTCCCGCCTCACCTCGAGAAGCGTCTCTTTTGCCCTGCCAAGCCTCGAAGAGATTCCTGAAGTGTCCCTCTCATAACTCGACACGAGTCCTGACGTCGCTGAACAAACAGGAGTGTTGAAGGCCAATCCCCGCCTTAACTCGAGAATATACCCGAGGTCCCCGCCGCAACTCGAGAAAAACCATGAGAATTCCCCCTCCAAGTGTGATGAGGCCCGATGCCCCTGCACTGCATGCAGAGAAATTCCATAATCCCCATGAAACATGTCAGGAGCCTGGACTTGCTTGATGGATCTCGAGGCAATCCGCAAGAACCCTGTCACATGTAGAGAGGGTCCCTGAGGTCACACCAGATTCGCCAAGGAGCTCCGAGTACCCCAAATCAACTCGAGATGAGGCCCGCTTCCCCTTCATTGACTCCAGAGCCATCCCTCGTTCCTCATCAAACACGACCAGTGGCTTGACTCGCTTTAGGCAACCCCAGAAGTTCCCCGAGAACAACGTGCCAAGTCTAGAGGTATACCAAGTTCAGCAGAGCACCTTGAGGAATGCTCCGTGTACCCCAAATTGCCTCGAGATGTGAGCTGATTCCCTGGCTTAGATTCAAGACGTAGGCCAACTTTCCACAAGCCCCTCTAGAGGAGGCTTCTCTCAGCAGTAGGTATGAGGGAGGGGCCCTGAGTTTGCTGCCTCACGTGGCATATACACCGAGAAGCCCTGACTCGAAAGGAGGCCGGGTTTCCTTGCAGTGGCTTGAATACAGGCTCACCTTTAATCTCACAAGGTGATGGGATGTCTGCATCCCCTGTGGAGTCCCTAGAGAAAGACCTAGGTCCCCAACTCCTTTCGACGGATGCCTCACATGCCTCTGACACCTCGAGAGGCACGCAGAGCTCACTGCTTCAAAAGTTGACGGTGCCTGACTCCTCTTGAACATAGGAATCCCAGTACCACTGTGGCTACTGGAAAGGGCCCCTGGATCTCCAGCCTCACCTCGAGAAGCGTCCCTTTTGTCCTGCAAAGCCTCGAAGAGATTTCTGAGGTGTCCCTCGTAACTCGACAGGTGTCCTGACGTCGCTGAACAAACACGAGGGTTGAAGGGCCATCCACGCCGTAACTCGAGAATGAACGCCAGGTCCCCGCCGCAACTCGAGAAAAACCATGAGACTTCCCCCTCCAAGCGAGATGAGAACCGATTCCCCTGCACTTCATGCAGAGCAATTCCGTGAGCCCCATGAAACATGTCAGGAGCCTCGACTTGCTTGATGGATCTCGAGAAAATACGCAACAACACTGTGAGAAGTAGAGACGGGCTGAGGTCACACCAGCATCGCGAAGGGGCTCAATGTACCCCAAATCAAATCGAGATGAGGCCTGCTTCCCTTCATTGACTCCAGAGCCATCCCCCGTTCCCATTCAAACACGAACAGTGGCTTGACTCCCTTTAGGCAACTCCAGAGGTTCCCCCAGAACAACATGCCAAGTCTAGAGGAATACCAATTTCAGCAGAGCACCTCGAGGAATGCTCCGTGTACCCCAAATTGCCTCGAGATGAGAGCTGATTCCCTGACTTAGACTCAAGACGTAGGCCAACTTTTCACAAGCCCCTCATGAGGAGGGCTTCTCTCAGCAGTAGGTATGAGGGAGGGGCCCTGAGTTTGCTGCTTCAAGTGGCATATACACCGAGAATCCCTGACTCGAAAGGAGGCAGGGTTTCCTTGCAGTGGCTTGAATACAGGCTCATCTTTCATCTCACAAGGTGAAGGGATGTCTGCTTCCACTGTGGAGTCCCTAGAGAAAGCCCTAGGTCCCCGACTCCTTTCGACGGAATGCCTCACATGCCTCTGACACATCGAAAGGCACGCAGAGCTCACTGCTTCCAAAGGTGACGGTGACGGTGCCTGATTCCTCTTGAACATTGACAGAAATACCAGTATCCCTGTGGCTACTGGAAAGGCCCCTGGGTCTCCCGCCTCACCTCGAGAAGCATCCCTTTTGCCCTGCCAATCCTCGAAGAGATTCCTGAGGTGTCCCTCGTAACTCGAGAGGAGTCCTGACTTCGCTGAATAAACACGAGGGTTGAAGGGCCATCCCCGCCCTAACTCGAGAATGTACCCCAGGTCCCCGCCGCAACTCGAGAAAAACCATGAGACTTCCCCCTCCAAGCGAGATGAGAACCGATTCCCCTGCACTGCATGCAGAGCAATTCCGTGAGCCCCATGAAACATGTCAGGAGCCTCGACTTGCTTGATGGATCTCGAGACAATCCGCAAAAACACTGTGAGAAGTAGAGAGGGCCTGAGGTCACATCAGCATCGCGAAGGGGCTCCATGTACCCCAAATCAACTCGAGATGAGGCCTGCTTCCCCTGCATTGACTCCAGAGCCATCTCCCGTTCCCATCAAACACGACCAGTGGCTTGACTCCCTTTAGGCAACTCCAGACGTTCCCGAGAACAACGTGCCAAGTCTAGAGGAATACCAAGTTCAGCAGAGCACCTCGAGGAATGCCCGTGTACTCCAAATTGCCTAGAGATGAGAGCTGATTCCCTGGCTTAGACTCAAGACGTAGGCCGATTTTCCACAAGCCCTCAAGAGGAGGCTTCTCTCAG